>BLSH010536202.1:1024693-1054610 GCA_018402905.1 Glandirana rugosa | reverse complement strand
CCATACATCAGTGGCTTTGACTTGTAAATCAAATACTACCATATGAAAAAATAATTTATGAGCACTGTGGTTGTCCAAACAAATATAATAAGGTATGGGATGCCTGGTGTTCCTCTACTCTCACTGTGTCCAGCACTCAGATATGACTGTGTCACACAATGTCCCTGATGTTTTCCTGCTTTACTGTGTGTGCGTCATGCAGTATATCTGTACTATTGTTGACCTTTGTGCAATGTGAATGTACCTCTTTGTCCAATACGCTCATGTTGAGCGGTTATGCTTATTGCTATTGTGTTTGTTGTGTACCTCTTTCAATAAAGAGTTAAAAAAAAAAAAAAAAAAAGTTTGTGTGTAAAGGCTAGCGTCCCAATACTTTTGGTAATGTATATTCACAAGAATGGCTGGCAAAAATGACAAGACTCTTTGCCAGGTTAAACCGTTAAGCAGTAAAGAAATTATATGTATTTTGAGTGTTTAGCTTTTTGCCTGGAGTTCCACTTAACGATTCCCTGCCCGCGTGACGTCCTATGACGTAGCAGACTTTGAGTGGGGATATCTGATTGGTGCCTGCAGCTACCATTCAGATATCTTTTAGCTCCGGCGATTCCCCGCACCGTAGCGGCTTTTTTTTTTTTTTTTCAGGCTTCCCAGCCTAGAGGCGAGATCTGGGGACTTATTGACTCCATATCTTACTGTAAAGAGGATCAGTCACACCTTATTCCTGTTACAAGGGATGTTTACATTTCTTATAATAGGAATAAAAGTAATAACAAATGCATGAAACTGCTTTTCTCCTACGTTCACTGACAGACGCAGCTCTTAATGACGTGGGTTTATGCTTGTCCCACTAGGAGTTAACTAGGCAGGGAAGAGAACAGCTGGCCCCTCCCATGGGGCCGTCCTCTCTTCCCACATAAACCCTCAACATAGCATAGCTCAGCAGTTTCAATGCCTAGTTTGCAAGGAGTTGACCTGGCTTCCCCTTAGGGAAATTGCGGTCCTGATTGTGACCGTTTTCTTTATTCTTTATTCTTTCTTTATTCTCTGGACATCAGGGATGCGTACCTCCATGTACCTATTTGTCCACGGCATCAGCGTTTCCTTTGCTTTGCAGTGGGAGACCTCCATTATCAATTTGTGGCACTCCCTTTCGGTCTGGCCTCAGCCCTTTGAGTTTTCACAAAACTGGTAGCTCCGGTATTGGCATTGCTGCGACAGAGAGGCATTGCGGTAGTAGTCTACCTAGATGACCTGCTCCTGCGAGCGGAGTCCGCCTCGGCTCTGGAAGAGAATGTGAGAATCACAATGACCTTGCTGCAGGACTTCGGCTGGTTGCTCAACCTGCAGAAGTCGACGGTGTCTCCATCCCATCGCCTGGAGTATCTGGGCCTGATTCTGGACACAGAGCAGGCGAAGGTTTTCCTTCCTCCAGCCAAGTTGCTGTCACTGCAGTCGGCAGTGCGAACCCTCCTGTCGCACAGACGGTCTTCATTGCGATTCTGTATGCGGGTGCTGGGGCTCATGGTCTCGACCTTCGAGGCAATACCGTACGCCCAGAGTCACACTTGTCTCCTTCAGCGAGCAATCCTGGCTCGGTGGGACAGGTCCCCTCAGTCCTTGGACTTTCTGATCTGCCTGAGCTCCCAGACCAGGGCGTCTCTGACCTGGTGGCTTCGGGACTCGGCGTTGATTCAGGGGAAGTCGTTCCTGCCCCTTCAGTGGGTGATCATCACCATGGATGCCAGTCTTTCAGGCTGGGGCGGGATCCTGGGGCAGCTGTCTGCCCAGGGCCGTTGGTCGGCACAGGAGGCTCGCCTCCCCTTCAATGTGCTGGAACTGAGAGCAATCAGATTATACCTATCTCACTGGACAGTGAGGTTGCAGGGTAGTCCGATTCGGATTCAGTCGGACAATGCCACGGCAGTGGCATATGTGAACCATCAGGGCGGCAAGAGGAGTCCAGCAGCTGCGGCGGAGGCAGCTCTGATACTGCATTGGGCGGAACGTCACGTTCCGGCAATGTCCGCCATTTCCATTCCAGGTGTGGAAAACTGGCAGGCGGACTTGCTCAGTCGCCAGACACTGGACCAGGGAGAGTGGTCTCTCCACCCGGAGGTGTTCAAACTGATTTGCCGCAGATGGGGGACGCCGGACGTGGACCTCATGGCGTCTCGGTTCAATCACAAGGTGAAGACTTTTGTGTCCAGAACGAAGGATCCGTTGGCAGTGGCCACAGACACTCTGGTGGCCCCCTGGGGCCGCTACCGCCTTCTGTACGCCTTCCCTCCAATAAAACTTTTACCGCAATTGATACGCAGGATAGTGGCGGAGGGAATACCAATAATCCTGGTGGCTCCAGATTGGCCTCGGCGCACGTGGTACGCCGACGTGGTGCAAATGGTGGCAAACGCCCCCTGGCGGCTCCCGCTGAAAGACGATCTACTGTCTCAGGGGCCCATCTTGCACCCTGCTTTACCCTCGCTGGCTTTGACGGCCTGGCTATTGAGTCCCAGGTGCTAAGAGATAGGGGAGCCGCTGACTCCGTGATCCCTACCTTGTTGAAGGCTCGCAAGTGTACTTCTCGCAAGATTTACCACCGCACCTGGAAGGCTTATATAGCTTGGTGTGAGGCGGAGGGTCATAGCCCTCGCTCTTATGTAGTGTCCAGGGTCCTGACCTTTTGCAGCAGGGCCTGAACAAAAAACTGGCTTTGAGTACTCTCAAGGGCCAGATATCGGCTCTGGCTATCTTTCCCACTGACCTTTGGCTTTGCACTCGTTGATTCGTACCTTTGTACAAGGTGTGAGACATGTGGCACCTCGGATGAAGGCCCCGATGGCCCCGTGGGATCTGAATTTGGTGCTTTCTGTACTTCAGAGACCGCCCTATGAAAATATCAGGGAGATTTCCTTACAACTGCTGTCGCAGAAGGTGGCAGCACTATTGTGCAAGTCTCCCTACCTGGTCCTGCATAAGGACAAGGCGTTCTTGCGACCCTCTCCTTCCTTCCTTCCAAAGGTGGTTTCTTCCTTTCACATTAATGAAGATATTGTTCTTCCTTCATTGTGCCCTCTTCCATCACACCCAAAAGAAATTGAGTTGCATGCCTTGGACGTAATGAGGGCCTTACAAGTGTATTTAGCTGCTACAGCTTCTTTTCGGAAGGCTGATGCCTTGTTTGTGCTGACAGAGGGTCCGCGCAAAGGTTTGGGGCCTCGTCGGCTACTATTTCTCGTTGGATTAGACAAATCGTGACCCACGCATATTCTGTTCAGGGTAAGATGCCCCTTTTCCAGTCACGGCTCATTCTACCAGGGCTGTTAGCACTTCCTGGGCTTTCAGACACCAGGCCTCGGTGTCACAGGTGTGCAAGGCGGCCACTTGGGCCTCGGTACACACTTTCACTACGTTTTATAAGGTTGATGTGCTGGCATCTTCGGATGCTGCTTTTGGTCGCAAAGATTTGCAGGCGGCAGTGTAGGCGTGTTGGCGCCTCCTTCAGAGGTTCTGTTGGGTACAGTTGTTATCGTTTACCAACCCCTCTTTTTGACACAGATTTGGGACATCCCCACATGTCATGAAGAGCTGCGTCTGTCAGTGAACGTAGGAGAAAAAGGGATTTTATAAAAACTTACCGTAAAATCCTTTTCTCAGAGTTCACTGACAGACGCAGCACCCACCCCTCTGTGCTCTGTTTTCTGTACGGCTTGTGTACGAACTGCTGAGCTATGCTATGTTGAGGGTTTATGTTTGAAGAGAGGATGGCCCCATGGGAGGGGCCAGCTGTTCTTTTCCCTGCCTAGTTAACTCCGAGTGGGACAAGCATAAACCCACATGTCATGAAGAGCTGCGTCTGTCAGTGGACTCGGAGAAAAGGATTTTACGGTAAGTTTTAATAAAATGCCTTTTTTCGTATGAAACGCATTAACTATCCTCTGTCCATTTTGGGAACTGTGATGTTTGCATTTTATATGCTTTGAAGATTCAAATAAACGTTGTTTATCTGCTACATCGCTGTCGGCCATCCTTTCATCTCTGTTTCCTCATTGCCGTAATCACTGATCGGGCCAGCACCTGCACCTGCTGATGTGTGGAGGGGCTGTTGGACTATGCACCTGCCTGGAACGGTGTTTCCTTCCATTGATTTCACTGTTGTCCACAAAAGCACTCGCTGATACATGTGGGAGATACTTGTTTCCTAAGGGCATTATGAGAAAGGCATCCTCCACTGGCTAATATCTATAGTCCTAATCAAGTACAAGCTACTTTCTTGCTAAATTATCTGAATACACTATAGGACTTACAGTCTCCCTCACTAGTGCAATCTTCAATCACTTACAAACAACTCATGTTTATAAAAAACAGAAAAACACCTGTATAATACCCAACTTATTGGTCATTGCACCCTAAGGGTCAGGACTACTCCTATTACTCGGCGACCTACAACTCTTATTTAAGTATAGATGCCACCTCTATAGACCACTGCTACGTTGAACAGTTATTTAAAGCTAGCATTGAGACAGCCACTTCTTTTCCTATAGTGGCCCAAATATATATCCCCATGCTACCAGCCAACAGAGGTCACTGGAAGCAAAATCATTCGCTCCTTACAGAGATACAAATCTTACATAGATTTGAGCCAACTAACCCATGATCTTAAATCATATTTTCTTAAAAATAATAATATTCCGTGGGAAGCACACAAGGGGACTTTGAAAGGAAAATTCATTGAGCTGGGTGCTAGGAAGAACAAAAAGCATAACCAACAAATGAAACACTTAATCCATCATTTTAGAACAGTTGCATATCCATTCTCACTTTAAAGCACATCTCTCCCAGTTGACATAATGGCACCCACCAGGGGTTTCCCTTATCGCCCTTGCAGTTTGCCATCTCTCTAAAGCAGCCATTTTCAACCAGCGTTCCGTGAAACCCTAGGGGTTCTATGAGAGGTGCTAAGGGTTCATTGAACTGTGGCTAATTGACCCCCCATTTCATGGTGCCTGTATAGTTCCAGGTCCAGTGCCACTTGGAAGAGCCAGTAACAAGACATCAATGATCTATTAGCTGCCTGTAAGGGTGGCATTCTTCCCACTGATCATACTTCTACTTGACCCACATTAAATTATTTTTTTAGCAGAGGTGTCCCGAGACCTGAAAATTTTTTTCAAAGGGTTCCACTGGGGTAAAAAGGTTGAGAAAGGCTGTTCCTCTCTATGTCCTGCCCAAATCCAAATATTAAAAACACAAATACACTTCATATGCAGATTATGTCCTCCTTTAAATACATGTCATATCCCATCCAAATTTGTTGACAGCATTGACCTCGTTCAGAAATATCACATACTTCAAAATTAATTAGAATAAGTTAGAAATTCTGAATCTCACACTGCCTGTTTCTGAAGTCTGGAATTTAAACCCCACATACCATAAATATGATTAAAATGAATATTCTTCCAAGGGTACTATTCTTGTTCTGAATGATATCAATGGGTGTACCTCCTACAATCATCGATAAATGTATTTGCGGCTGCAGGAAACCAGTGATCTGCCATACTATATAATAAAGGTCCAAACAGACAGGTGGACTGGCACTGCCTTTGTTAGTACCAAGCAGCAGCTTTGACTAGAACTGCTGACTAGAAATATGCTTGAAACTATAAACTGTGGGTTGGTTAATCTAGAATGTGCTTTAGGCAATCCTGCTCTCCATAACATGCCTTGGATTCCAAAACGGATAAAGACCTTATGTGTCTCCCAGGGAGTTTCAACTGTTATGCCTGATGTGTTATTTTGAAAGTACTGTTCCAAGTCTGCAACAATAGAGCATTAAACAATTTAATCTCATCAAAGATTCATTCAATTTCTATTTCAATAATTTGGTGGTGTTCGATGCGTGAAGGAAGTGGGCTGACACAGGAAAATGATCAGATAACATAGTTGTATAAATGTACAATTTGCTTCTTGAAATAGATCTATAAGAATATGGCCTATAAATATTAAAGTAATCTTTGAGTAAGAATTATAGTTTGTAAATTTGAATAAAATGAACAATTCTTTTTTAGGATGGAAAAGTCCCCATACATTCATCAGTTGTATATGATGTAAACATTTTCTGACAGAATGTAATTTGCAGTATGAGGTTATTGTACAGCATCTAGAGGAGTCCAATAGTTGTTATACCACTTCAGCTCTGGAAGGTTTACCCCCCTTTGTGACCAGGCCATTATTTGCGATACGGCACTGCGTTATTTTAACTGACAATTGTGTGGTCATGCGATGCTGTACCTATTTAAAAAATGTCCCTTTTTTCCCACAAATCAAGCTTTCTTTTGGTGGTATTCGATCACCTTTATTTTTTGTGCTACTAACAATAATTTTGAAAAAAAACTAAATATTTTTTTACTTTCTGCTATAAAACATATCCAGTAAAAAAAATTGAATTTCTTCATCAATTTAGGCCAATATGTATTCTGCTACATATTTTTGATAAAAATTCCCAATAAGCGTATATTGATTGGTTTGAGATATATTTATGAAATTTTAATTTTTTTTACTAGTAATGGCAGCAATCTGCCTTTTTAAGCGGGACTGCGACATTGCGGCGGACAAATCTGACACTAAGGGGTTTATTTACTAAAGCTAGAGAGGGCAAAATTAGTCACAATTCTGCAGAGAAACCAATCAGCTTCTATCCTTGTTTAATTAAGCTTTAGCGATAACACCTGGAAGCTGATTGGTTTCTGTGCAGAATTGTGACTAATTTTGCCCTCTCTAGCTTTAGTAAATAAACTCCTAAGTGACACTTTTTGGTGACCAGCCACACCAATACAGTGGTCAATGCTATAAAAAAAAAATACACTGTCACTGTACTAATGACACTGGCAGGGAAGGGGTTAACATCAGGGGCAATCATAGGGTTAAATGTGTCCCCTGGGAGTGCTTGCTACCTGTGGGGGGGTGCTTTAACTGGGGGAAGACAGAGATCTGTGTTCCTGCTTAGCATGCGCACCCCTGATCCGAAGAAAGAAATCACGTACAGGTACATGATTTTGCACTGAAGGCCTGCACTGCCACAATATATATGCCCAGGGGGTCCGAAAGCAGTTAAAAAAAAAACAAGAAGTTCAAACTATGGTACTTATACCCCTCCTATTATTTCTACAGTACCTTGAAAAAGTATTCATACCCCTTGAAATTTTCCACATTTTGTCATGTTACAACCAAAAACGTAAATGTATTTTATTGGGATTTTATGTGATAGACCAACCCAAAGTGGCACATAATTGTGAAATGGAAGGAAAATGATAAATGGTTTTCAACATTTTTTAAATGTAAATAAATATGTGAAAAGTGTGGTGTACATTTGAATTCAGCCCCCGTCAATACTTTGCAGAACCACCTTTCCCTGCAATTACAGCTGAAAGTCTTTTTGGGGAAGTCTCTACCAGCTTTGCACATCTAGAGCAGCCTTTCTCAACCTTTTCAACACTGAGTAACCCTTGAAATAATTCTCCGGTCTCGGGGAACCCCTGCTAAAAATTAAAGATCTACAACTCATGACACATTAGTGTGATGGTCAATGGGAGAATGTTCCTTACACGTGTGGTCATAGGGAAGAATCCCCCCCTTACAGATAGCTAAAAAGATCACTGATGGCATTGGGAATTCATCTGAGAGGTAGAAATTGACCATTGTTCAAGGAACCCCTAGCAACCTCTGGAGGAACCCTAGGGTTCCACGGAACCCTGGTTGAGAAACCCTGATCTAGAGAGTGACATTTTGCCCATTCTTCTTTGCAAAATAGCTCAAGCTCTGTCAGACTGGATGGAGAGCGTCTGTAAGCAGCAATTTTCAAGTCTTGCCCCAGATTCTCAATTGGATTTAGGTCTGGATTTTGACTGGGCCATTCTAACACATGAATATGCTTTGATCTAATTCTAAACCATTCCCTTGTATCTCTGGCTGTATGTTTAGGACTCACGCACACAGGATGTTTTTACAGCTGCTGTTTTTGTCTTCAGACATTTTGTCTTACAGTCAATAAACTCCCCATCATGTTATCCTATGTGTCCATGCACACATAGGCGATTATCAACTGTTTTTGGCTGGGGCGTTTTTTGGCTATAAATAAAAAAAAAACACCCAAGACTAATGGGTTCTAAGATGAGTTTTTCAACTGTAAAACCATTCTAACACCCAAAACCGCCAATAAACACAGCTCACCAAAGTTTTTTAACGTTTTTGATTTTATTGCAAAAACATTGAAAAACTCACTACAAAGCTACTGACGTTTTTAAAACGCCCTGTGTGCATGAGGCTCTAAGGTGATTATCCTGCTGGAAGGTAAACTTCCGCCCCAGTCTCAAGTCTTTTTCAGACCCTAACAGGTTTTCTTCTATGATTGCCCTGTATTTGGTTCCATCCATATTCCCATCAACTCTGACCAGCTTCCCTGTGCCTGCTGAAGAAAAGCATCCCCACAACATGATGCTCCTACCACCATGTTTCACAGTGGGGATGGTGTGTTCAGGGTGATGTGCAGTGTTAGTTTTCTACCACACATAGAATTTTGCTTTTAGACCAAAAAGTTAAATTTTGGTCTCATCTGACCAAAGCACCTTCTTCCACATGTTTGCTGTGTCCCCCACATGGCTTCTTGCAAAACTTCCTTTCAACAATGGCATCCTTCTTGCCACCCTTCCATAAAGGCCAGATTTGTTGAGTGCATGACTAATAGTTGTCCTGAGGACAGATTCTGCCACCTGAGCTATGGGGATCACTGAAGCTCCTCCAGAGTTATCATGGGCTTCTTGGCTGCTTCTCTGATTAATACTCTCCTTGCCCAGCCTGTCAGTTTAGGTGGATGGCCATGTCTTGGTAGGCTTGCAATTGTGCCATACTCTTTACATTTTCAGATTGGACAGTGCTCTCTGTGAGATGTTCAAAGATTGGGATATTTTTTATAGCCTATCCCTGCTTTAAACTTCTTCACAATTGTATCCCTGACCTGTCTGGTGTGTTCCTTGGCCTTCGTGATGCTGTTTCACAAAGGTTCTCTAACAAACCTCTGAGGGCTTCACCGAAATGCTGTATTTATACTGAGATTAAATTACACACAGGTGGACTCTATTTACTAATTAGGTGACTTCTGAAGGTAATTGGTTCCACTAGATTTTAGTCAGGGGTATCAGAGTAAAGGGGGCTGAATACAAGTGCACATCACACTTTTCAGATATTTGTAAAAAATTTGAAAACCATTCATCATTTTCCTTCCACTTCTCAATTATGTGTTACTTTGTATTAGGCCATCACATAAAATCATAATAAAATAAATTTACAGTTTTGATTGTAACATGACAAAATGTGGAAAATTTCAAGGGGTATGAATACTTTTTCAAGGCACTGTACATCTTCTTTATCAAAGAGCTTGAGAGGTTGTGTTGAAGAAGAAGCCATTGCACATGAGATGGCTATGCTGTGTTATCCAAACACACTGGATGACAGTGGCGAGTGTTTCTAGTTTGACTCAATCTTTACATCCTCGGATCTAACTTTTCTTTTTGCTCAACTATTCCATATAAGCATTATTGGAATATTTTACTCCTACATTTATTAAACAATGCAAAAATAAATATGGCTTCATATTGGAAGACTCTGATGGCCCTGTCTATTATTATTTAATCTTATAGTTCATATAATGTTTATACAGGAATTAATGCAGCACAACCAACTGGTTTTAGAATTCAACTTCTGGAAAATTTGGAAATATTTTAAGACATCCATGATTTATGGCTTGCAGCCTCAAAGTATTGACTAGCTGACTTTTTTTTGGTTCCTATGTCACCTATGGAGAGCGGGTGTCTTAGATGGTGGGGAGTTGATGCTCTCTCTTTTTTTTATTCCTTTAAAAAAAAAAAAAAAAAAAAATAGGATTTTATTAAGAACTTCCCATAAAATCCTTTTCTCTGAGTTCATTGACAGACGCAGCCTCTATTCATGACATATGGGGTTTATGCACATCCTACTAGGAGTAGACTAGGCAAAAAAGGAAAAAAAAAAAGCAAGCTGGGGCGTCCTCACTCAGCATAAAGCCCCCCAGCTCTAAATAGCATATCAGTTTGTAACAAGCCATACAAACACAACACAGAGGGGTGGGTGCTGCGTCTGTCAATGAACTCAGAGAAAAGGATTTTATGGTAAGTTCTTAATAAAAATCCCATTTTCTCTTACGTTCATTGACAGACGCAGCCTCTATTCATGACACATGGGGACGTCCCAAAGCAGTGTCAAACAAGAGGGGTGGGCCAGCAATAACTGTACCCAACAGAATCCTCTCAGGAGGCGCCAGCAAAACTTTGCGGCCAGAAGAAGCATCTGCGGATGCTGACACAACACCTTGTAAATTTTAACAAAAGTGTGCCCCGAGGCCCATGTAGCCGCCTTGCACACTGAGACACCGAGGCTTGGTGTCTGAAAACCCAGGAAGTGCTAAACGCCCTGGTGGAATGAGCCGTGACTGGTAAAAGGGGATTCTTGGCCCTGAACAGTATACGCATGGGTCACAGTCTGTCTGATCCAACAAGATATAGTAGCTGATGAGGCCGCCAAACCTTTGCGTGGTCCTTCCGTCAGTACAAACAAAGCATCAGACTTCCGAAAAGAAGCTGTAGCCGACAAACACACCCGCAGAGCCCTTGCTACATCCAAAGAGTGCAAAGCAAACTCCTTGGTATGAGAAGGGTGTGGACACAATGAAGGGAGAACAATGTCCTCATTAATGTGAAAAGAGGAAACCACCTTCGGTAGGAACAAAGGAGAAGGGCGCAGCACCGCCTTATCCTTATGAAGGAACAAGTAGGGAAACCTACATGACAAAGCCACCAACTCAGACACCCGCCTAGCGGATGTAATGGCCACCAAAAAAGCCACCTTATTGTGACAGCAATTGTAAGGGAATATCCCTGATTTCCTCATATGGCAGTTTCTGCAGTACGGAAAGTACTAAATTTAAATCCCACGGTGCCAACGGCGACCGTACCTGAGGAGCTACCTAACGTACACCCTGTACAAATGTACGTATCAAAGCATGCGTTGCTAAAAGGGCATTGAAAAGGGAATCGCCCGAGCCGAAATCTGACCCTTGAGTGTACTCAAAACCAATTTGGTATCCAGGCCTTGCTGCAAAAAGGCCAGCACCCGGGATATAGAGAAAGAGCAGGGTTTCAAACCCTCCGCCTCACACCAGGCAATATAATCCTTCCAGGTGTGATAACATATCTGCGCGAAAAACACCTACGTGCCTTAGGCATGGTAGGGATCACGGAGTCAGAGACACCCCTATCCCTCAGCACCTGAGACTCAATAGCCAAGCCGACAAAGCCAGCAAGGGTAAAGCAGGGTGCATGATGGTCCCTGTGACAGCAGATCTTCGCAAAGCGGGAGCCGCCCGGGAACGTCTGTTACCATCCGCACGTCGGCGTACCAAGGGCGCCGAGGCCAATCCGGAGACACCAGGATTGTCGGGATTCCCTCCGCTTCTATTCTGCGCAGGAGCCGCGGTAGAAGCTTGGGAGGAGGAAAGGCGTACAGAAGCCTGTACCGGGACCAAGGTGCGACTAGTGCGCCCGTGGCGGCCGCCAACGGGTCCCTTGTCCTGTGCACAAAGGTCTGCCCCTTGTGATTTAACCTGGACGCCATTAGGTCCACGTTTGGAGTGTCCCACCGTTTGCAAATCTGGAGGAACACTTCTGAATGCAGAGACCATTCCCCCTGATCCAGAGTCTGGCGACTGAGAAAGACCGCTTGCCAGTTTACTACGCCCGGAATGTAGATGGCGGAGATTGCCGGCACGCAAAGTTCTGCCCACCTCAGAATGAGGACCGCCTCCACAGCTGGTGCCGAGCTCCTTGTTTCACCCTGATGGTTCAAATACGCCACTGCCGTGGCGTTGTCCGACTGAACCCAAACCGGGCGGCCGCGCAGCCTTGCCGACCAGTGGGAGAGACAGAGCCTGATTGCCCTCAGCTCCAGCACATTTATTGGAAGGCGCGATTGCTGCGTCGACCAACGGCCCTGAGCAGACAACTGCCCCAGGACTCCTCCCCAGCCCGATAGGCTGGCGTCCGTCGTGACTATTGATTCAAGGGAAGGAACGACTTTCCCAAAGTCAAAGCCGGGGCCCAGAGCCACCAGCCCAAAGACCCCCTGGTTTGATGAGCCAATTTTATCAGCTGGTCCAGGGACAATGGAGACTTGTCCCACCGTAACAGGATCGCTCACTGCAGGAGCTGAGTGTGACTCTGGGCGTACGGTATCACCTCGAGACCATGAGCCCCAACACCTGCATACAGACCCGTAAGAAGGACCACCGACGTAACAGCAGGGCTTGCACTGCTTGGCCGGAGGTAGAAAACCTTCGCCTGCTCTGTGTCCAATATCAGGCCCAGATATTCTAGGCGACAGGACGGGGTCAGTGTCGACTTCTGTAGGTTGATCAACCAGCCGAAGTCTCGCTGGGAGGTCAGTGTGATAGCAACATTGTCCTCCAGAGCCGGAGCCGACTCCGCTTGCAAGAGTAGATCATCCAGGTAAGCTACCACAGAGATGCCTCTGTCTCAACAGAGCCAGCAACTTGGTGAAGACCCGTGGAGCAGAGGCCAAACTGAAGGGGAGTGCCACAAATTGATAATGCAGGTCCCCTACCGCAAAGCGCAGGAAGCGCCAATGCTGGAGGCAAATGGGAACATGCAGATAAGCGTTCCTGATATCCAGGGATGCCATGAAGTCCCCTTGGTGAAGGGCGGCCACGACCAAAACGGACTGATTCCATCCTGAATTTTCACGCTTTCACAAAATGATTTAGTGCATTTAGGTCCAGAACTGGCCTTACCCCACCCCTTTTTGGGCACCACAAAGAGGTTTGAATAGAAGCCGCAGAACCTCTCCAACAGAGGGACCGGCACAATCACTCCTTGTTCAGACAGCATCTTGTCAGCCCCTAAGAGAGCTTCCCAACGCCCCGGCGGAAGCCTCAGGTTCGATGGGAAGAACCTGGCTGGAGGTAAAGTGCTGAACTCTATCCTGAACCCGGAGGACACCACTTCCCGTACCCACCGGTCGGAAATGCGAGCAGCCCACCTGTCTGCGAACCCCAGAAGTCAGCCCCCCACCCGAGAGTCGGGCGGGGGAAACCCATCATGCGAAGGAGGGTTTGTTCTCAGTCTTTTCGGGCTTGCGCTGCCAGGGACGCTTACCGGATGCCGAGGAAGACTGCCGGGCCTTGAGCCCCTTGCCCGCTAAACCGGGCGCACGAAAAAAACGCTTCTGGGCCAAGAATGAAGGACCCTGCTTACAGTGGCAATCCCGCCGCTTGGGTTCTGGAAGAAAGGCACTCTTCCCCCCAGTGAAATCCTTAATAATTTCATCCAATTACACTCTGAAAAGCCGACCACCCTGAAAAGGAAGGTCCATGAGGCCCTTTTTTGACGCGTGGTCACCCGACCAACACCGCAACCCCAGCAACCGTCTGATAATGACTGCAAAAACAGACATCTTCGACAGCATGAGCAGGTCCAAGGCTGCGACACACAGGTACCGGCAAGGCCTCAGGGGAGCACCTGCAGCCCAAACACTGTGCAATCCTGACGCACATTTCGTAAGTGGCTGTGCCGCCGTTGCCGACGCCAGAGCTGGCCTCATGACCGTCCCCGCCACCAAGAACAAAGCCTTGGATACCCTCCATCCACTCATTGCCCGGAACCTTAAAAGATGGAGACCCTTCCAATGGAATGGTCGTCGCCTCATTCAGGGTCCACTGCGGGGGATGCCCACTTCTGCAAAAACTGTCCTCAAAAGGATAGCGCACAGAGAAAACTTTTGGGCAGTGAAAAAGCAATTCTGCGGACGCTGCCATTCCTTATACACAAAACTGGTCAAAAAATTGGACATAAGAACAAGCCCTAGGGTCAGTGATGGGTTGGGTTCAGCCGCAATGACTCACGGATATTGGTGATCAGGGAGGCCACCGGCGCCCTTTCGCGCGCCATCGAGGCCCCCTGATCTTCCTCACCATCCGAGGGCGCCAGTTCACCATCTGAGAGCTCCACATGGGGCCCTGTGACCACAGAGGCCCCATCCGGTTCAGATTCCTCAGAGGAAGGCGGGGGTGGACACTTTTTAGTCACCCCCTTGGCACGGCTCGAGCGTACCCCCCCGAGCGAAAAACTCTCCACAAAGTTAACTGGTCCAGGGGAACCAGAGGTCCCAGCGCAGCTTGCACTTCTGCGGACCCCCCCGGAGAAGAACCCGCAGGTTCGGCCGCCATTGTACCCGGAACTCTTTTAGGGACTAGGGGCCATGACACCCCACAATGCTGCCCCACAGAGGGACCAGGGTATGCCCAGGAGGACTCTGCACCCCCGCCACTGACACCCCAGGGAAAAGTCAGCCACACCTGCTGCACTGTATGCCCCTCTTAACCACCGTAGGTGTGCTGTCCGCCACTGCCATTTTTGCTGCCACTGCCGCTGTGTGTGCACCGCTGATTCAGGAAGAAAAAATGGCGCTGAGACGCACGTTTTTAATAGCAAGGCACACCAAAGATGGCCGCCGAGCGGTAACAAGAGGCCAAAAGCACATGCTAAAAAGGCCAAGACTACGGCAAACTGGCCGCCGCGCAGTCACTAGAGGCCAAAACCTCCATTAAAGAGGCCGCAGCTATGGCAAAATGGCCGCCGAATGCGGCCAAGGGAAAATGGCGAAAAAACGCTGCATGGCGGTAAAGTAGTGCAGGGGGTGCGGCGCGGGACTGGAGGGGGTGGGGGGAAATAGTACAGGAACCTTGACCCCATGACCCTCCGCCGGACTTACGGTACCGCTTGTCACCCCCCCTCTGCACCCCAGGGGGGGGGGGGGGAGTCACTCACCATTCCCGACGGGCGCAGCGGGTAGCCACCCGGTAGCAGACCTTCCTCCCCCCAGGTGGGGAGGGATGCTGCCGGCCAGAACACCCCTGGACGCGAGCGCAGCCCGGTCACTCGGACGTAAGTGGGGTTCACCCACTAGCCCCCCACCACGGAACGGGTACGATGCGGCAGATCCCGCTAAATCTAAGGGTAGCTCGCTTCGGTCGGCCGTGCTGGGGTGATTTCAGGATTCGAGGTATCCTCTATGCCCCAGCCGGCTACTTGATAGCAGTCTTCATCAGATAGCTTGAAAAAAGCAAAAGGAAGAAAAATGGGGAACCGCAGATCCCAGCAGGGAACCAGGTCTAACTCCTTGCACTAGGCATAAAGAAACTGATATGGTATGCAGAGCTGGGGGGTTTTATGCTGAGTGAGGACGGCCCCCTGGGAGGGGCCAGCTTACTCTTTTTTCTTTTTGCCTAGTCTACTCCTAGTAGGATGTGCATAAACCCCATGTGTCATGAATAGAGGCTGCGTCTGTCAATGAACGTAAGAGAAAAAAAATTGAACTTCTCCTAATTTGTTTCTTTGAGGTGCGGCAAGGTCTGTTTCTGCAAGATTAAGAAGTATAACTGAAATGTTTAATTGGGACAGTGTTGGATCATTAAAGCTTTGCTTTATTTCTTCTGTCATAAAACTTTTTTTGGTTCTTTTTTTTGACAAAAATCTATTACACAAAAACCTGAAACAAACACACACTCCACGTTACTACTGTGTACTGTAATGGCATGGAAGGAGGCACCACTGAACACTGGGGTGACCAAGGAGATTGCACAATACACTTCACCAAGCAGACAGCATCAGCACTCAATCCCCAAGCATTAGTCCCTTCTGCAGTGTGACTGATAAAAAAGCTTTCAGTAGGTTTAGTACAGGAAATATGCAATTACCGGACCTCCAGATGTGGCAGAACTACAAGCCCCATGAGGCATAGCAAGATTGACAGCCACAAGCATGACAATCAGAGGCATGATGGGACTTGTAGTTTTGCAACAGCTGGAGGTCCGCTAATTGCATATCCCTCATCTAGTAGCAGGCTGGCTCCAGATGTTCAGCCTGAACAGCCTACTCACAAAGTGAGTCTTCAGAGACAGGGCAAGAGCTGGGACAATGCCACAACTCTGGACCTGGAAAACACTGTATGGTAATTACCAGTGCACAAATGTTTGGAAAGTGCCACAAGTGAAACCCAGTGCTTGAAGGTCCCATTGTAGCCCAGCTTTCCAACATGTAGTCCAGTGGGGTTCAGGTATGGCACTCTAAAATTAAGATGAGAAAAGACTGATTGAGATAGCTCCACCTATAGACCACCTATGCAATGATGGTAGAAATCTTGATTCTACTATCTTTTTGTCAGTGTCCAGTCCTGTAGGCAGTATTTAAACCTCACAGTACAAGATGTCTTGTTTTCCCTGAAAGGATGAGAAAGGAATGGCAACTACCACTGCTAGCCTTCTGGAAATGCTGTGTGAATGGTTTCAATATTTCATTATCCACAGATCTAGAATCCTTCTTTCTACACTTGTTCTGGTTTAGTGACACAGAAAGGACCAAACAAAGCATAAGCTTGACAGCAAGGCACTTTCAAACAGTGAAAAGGCCTACAGGTTTTCTTTAAATAATCAATAATCCACACAAAACAGTCTCTGTAGACTCTTACATACAAGAATAAGAATGATAAAACATTTGACAAGTGAAATTATTTTTGTAATCACAGGAAAACTCTTCATCAGGGACACTTATCTCTGGGGCAGAAGTTGTGGATTTGGAAAAAAAAATGCTGAAAACCCAAAATGGAAAATAATTCACTAAAACAGAACACTTTTTTAAAATACAACCCCAGTGCCAAAAAAAAGTTGGGACACTGTAAAACCTACATAACAGAATGCAATTATTTTCAAATCTCATAAACCATTTTATCAGAATAGAAAACATCAAACGTTTAAACAACAAAAAAATGTACCATTTTAAGAAAAAAAATAAGTTCATTTTGAAACTGAAGGCAGCAACACATCTCAAAAAACTTGAGGCTAGGTCATGTTTAGCACGGTGCAGAATCCCCTCTTCTTTTAACAACACTCAAACATCTGGGAACGGAGGAAACTAATTGCTGGAGTTTTGGGAGATGAATGTTGTTCCATTCTTGCCGGATATAGTATTCAAACTGCTCAACAAAAAAATGTACCATTTTAAGAAAAAAAATAAGTTCATTTTGAAACTGAAGGCAGCAACACATCTCAAAAAACTTGAGGCTAGGTCATGTTTAGCACGGTGCAGAATCCCCTCTTCTTTTAACAACACTCAAACATCTGGGAACGGAGGAAACTAATTGCTGGAGTTTTGGGAGATGAATGTTGTTCCATTCTTGCCGGATATAGTATTCAAACTGCTCAACAAAAAAATGTACCATTTTAAGAAAAAAAATAAGTTCATTTTGAAACTGAAGGCAGCAACACATCTCAAAAAACTTGAGGCTAGGTCATGTTTAGCACGGTGCAGAATCCCCTCTTCTTTTAACAACACTCAAACATCTGGGAACGGAGGAAACTAATTGCTGGAGTTTTGGGAGATGAATGTTGTTCCATTCTTGCCGGATATAGTATTCAAACTGCTCAACAGTCCTGGGTTGTCTATTATATTTTTCATTTCAAGATGTGCAAAATATTTTCAATTGGGGAAAAGTCTGGACTGTAGGCAGGCCTGTTAAAGCACACAAACTCTTCTAATATGAAACCATGCTGTTGTCATAGATGCAGTATGGCAGGTTAGCATTGTCCTGCTAAAATATGCAAGGCATTCCCTGAAAAAGAAGTAATCTGGATGGCAGAATATGCTGCTCCAAACCTTTGATACATCTTTCAGCATTGATGATGTCTTTCTAGATGTGCAAGCTGCTCATTCCATACACACTAATGAACCCCCATACCATCAGAGATGCAGGATTTTGAACTGAGCACTGATAAGGCGGAAGGGTCCCTCTCCTTCGTAGTGTGGAGGTTGCGGTAGCCAAAAAGAATGTAAAATTTTGATTCATCTGACCACAAAACAATTTTCTGCTTTGCAACACGCCATTTTAAATGACCTTTGGCCCAGAGAGGACAGCAGCATTTCTGGATAATTCTTTACCTTGCATTTTGGGTGGCATGGCAAACTATGTTCATAGACAGTGATTTCTGGAAATCAAGGAGCCCACAAAGTGAGGTCCATCATAGAATCAGGTGTTTTTAATGCAGTGCCGTATGCGGGGCCAAAGTCACGGGCATCCAATATTGCATTTCAGGCTTGTACACAGAGATTTCTCCAGATTCTTGGAATGTTTTGATATTATCTACTGTAAATTATAATGTATTTAAAGTCTTTTCAATTATTCTTAAATTGATTGACAATTTTTAGATGCAGCCTTGCTCAGATTGGTGAATCTCTGCCCATCTTAAAGGGATTGTAAAGCCTCACCTTGTAAAAACAATCCATTCAGTTAAAAATAGAAATGAAAGGCAAACCATTTGTGCGAGTGTAAATAAATATATAATTATAAATGTCTCCCCCCCCCGCATTTTTATAAGTGATCACATTCCATCTGTTCTTAGCTAGGGGAGGAAAAACAGCAGCACGATAAGCTTCACAGTGAAGGGCTGTGCAGGGGGTGTGGGGGGAGTCAGGACAAGTCTGATCATTGGAGCAGAGCACACAGAGTTCCCAGCTTAGCAGAGAACTGACCATGGTATGTTCTACTTAGTTTGGTCAGTTTTTAGTAGGAAAGCAGAGGGACTGGCAGGAACACCAGGGATTTCACACAAAGGAAGCAATACAAAGGGAATAGGATGCTTTTTTCAAAGAAATACATAAAATATCAGGAATATAAAATGTTGGGTTTACATATTTTTTAATTCTGAGACAAGCCGACTCTCTAAGATGCCCTTTGTATACCCAATCATGTTACTGACCCATTGCCAATTAATCTCGTTACAAAATGTTCTTCCATTGCTTCCTTGTTAGTACCACTTACTTTACCAGTTTTTGTGGCCCTGTCCCAACTTTAAGATGAGTTGCCATGACCAATTTTAAAATAACCTTATTTTTTTCTTAAAATTATACATTTTCTCAGTTTAAACATTTGCACGGTTTTCTATTGGAAATAAAATATAGGTTTATGAGATCTGTAAATCATTGGATCCTGTTTTTTTTTTAGTTTTTACACCAAGTCCCAACTTTTTTGGTAATGGGATTGTATTAATAATATTATAATGTATTTAGATGCATGGTTCTCCATGGCAAAAGAAAGTCAATCTATTTTTCACTTCACATAAAATTCACTGTCAGCTGGCTAATTTGTGTTTTTTTTTTTTTTTTTTTAGCACAATTTTCACTCAACAGCATAGGGCAACACTTTCACTGGGCTGTAATACAACACATGTGCCAAAGAAGCACCATGACAAAACTTACATCTGCTAGCCGTGTTTGGGGTACCATCTAGAATTTATGCCACCTCAAGAGCGATGAATGCTTTTCGCATATTCACTAAAAGCTCAGGTGTAAATTGGGTCAAATAGTCAAAGAACAATCAACATTGCCCTGATTATGTGATCACCATGACAGCCAATCCTGAAAATCACGAGGTCTTGTTTACAAATCACTGCAAATTAAAGGGCTTAAAAAAAAAAACAAAAAAAAAAAACAAAGTTTAAATGATACCAGAAACTTGTTACTAAAATAACCAAAAACGCATTACGGTCAGCTTAGTTTGAAAAAAAAAAAAAACCAACATGAGCAGGGTGTTTATTTAAAGTTTGTAACAAAAAAGGTAGTTTAGGTAATCTAATATGTCAGAGTTATTGTCAATTTCACAGATGCATACAGACACAGCTATATTATTTCTGAGTGTGTAAGCTTTGGGGACATGAAAGGGTTAACCCTGGTATCCTAACATTGTAGACATAAGGGGACTACTTGTAAAAATAAAAAGTAGCAAAGTATGCAAATTAAAAAGTAGCATGGGAAAAAAAACAAAATAAACAAAAAAAAAAAAACATGGACCATGTTAAACATGACACTCAAAAATAAAAATAACAGTGCATTCTAGCTATAGATTCATGTCCGCGATAAACCATATTTTGTATTTTTTTTTAATAAAATGACAGCAAGTTGATGGATGTTTATTGACTAACAGTATAAATGACATGAAAGTTCTGATAATTTATTACAAGAGAAAAAAAACAAAAAAAAAAAAAGTAAAGGGGGTGAAAATACAACCACATACATCCTGCTTGTTTTCCAATTTCTTCTTCTCCTTGATGTGAAAACAAATTTAAAAGCTCATCACATCCAATAAGTCACTATTTTGCTTCAGTTATTAGAATGGTCCTTAATACACTGACAGACAATACACCAGCACCATCAGTGGATTTTATATTACAAGAAATAGCTCTGTGCTTGTAATGGCACACTCCTTGATCACCAAGCCAAAGAAAAAGATCTTATATCTACGAACTGCTGGGCTTGCCCGAGTGTGCACCCATTCGTTGGGGATCTTGAGATGGATAATGTATATGACCAGGAGCCCGGAGGAATGGAGGGGGTGCCATAGGAGGGAACATATGTGGGCTAAATCCTGTTAAAGAAAAGAGAAAAAAAAAAAAAAACACTTGTTGCTTGCTTTTTTGACAAAGTTCCATTTTAAATAGATTTTCTTTCGTAAAAACTCACACAAAGACTTTTCTTTTAATTGCAGAAAAGACATACTACGTCTTTTCCACAATAAAAGCTTCTTACCACTGTGTATACAAATCTCAGTGTGCTAAACACTTTTTAAGCAGTTACAGAAAATTTTATTTTTTATGCATACTTACCTGTAAAATGCATTTCTTTTGAAGGACATCATGGGGCACAAAGCAGGCTATATATTCTATACATACTGGGTTATACGCCACCTATAGGTGAATGGTCACTGGTAATTTAATTTAGACAGGAAGTCCTGCCCCTATATAACCCCTCCCCCACTGGGAGCACATCAGTTTTGTAGCAAGAAATTAATTCCACAAGACAGAGGGGAGGGCCCTCTGTGTCCCGTGATGTCCTTAGAAAGAAATGGATTTTACAGGTAAGTATGAATAAAAAATCCAATTTTCTTTCTCGGACATCATGGGACACAGGGCAGGCCATATAAACATTACATACTGGGATGTCCCAGAGCAATCCTTGAGGGGAGGGAGACACAAGCTCAATTATACCGCAGCTCCTAACACACTGCGGCCAAAAGACAAATCCTCTGCCACCCTAACATCCACTTGAATGAATCTTGTGAATGCATGCCATGAAGACTATGTAGCGGCCTTACAAATCTGTGCCACCCACGTCTAGTGGCCGATAGCCCAAGAGGTCCCTACACTCCTGGTGGAATGAGCTCTCACCCTGAATGGGGGAACCTTCCCCTTTACACCATAAACTTGAGTGATCAGCTGGCGAATCCATATGCGAAATAGCTGCCTTGAATGCCGCCTGAACCCTCCTAGGGCCTTCAGGCAAAACAAAAAGGCATCAATCTTCCTGATGTCTGCAGATCTCTTCAGATAGATCTTAACAGCATGCACCACGTCTAGAGAGTGCAATACTCTCTCCTCCGGTGAGGAGGGCTGAGAATAAAACAAAGGTAAAACATCTTCATTGAGATGAAAGGCCGACACTAGCTTCGGTAGGAAGGGTGAAAGAGGCTGCAGCACCACCTTATGGTGCAAGCTTAAGTATGGCTCTTTATAAGAAAGAGCTGCCCAATCCGAAACCGTTCTGTCTGACGTGATGGCAAAATGAAAGACTTGTTTCCTAGTCAAAAGAACCAAGGGAATCTCCCTAATAGGTTCAAAAGACTGCTTCTGCAGCACTGACAACCAAAGTCAAATCCCATGGACAGGGAGGAAAACAAGCGGTAACGAGTTAGCCCTTGAAGAAAAGTTCTGATCAAAAAGTGAGAAGCCAAAGGCCTTTGAAAATAAATGGACAAGGCGGCAGCAACCTAACCTTTGATTGTAGTTTAAGCCAACCTCAAGACTATTCCTGCTTGAAGAAAGGCTAGTATTCTACCAATCACATACTTGCGGGGATGTAATTTCCTGGCCTCACACCACGCAATGTAAACCTTCCAGACCCTGTGATAAATCTTCCCGGTGACTAGCTTCCTAGCGTTTAATATTGTGGACAACACAGGGCCTGATAACCTGCGATCTCTCTCAGTAGAAGAGAGATTGGGGGAAAAGCATAAATCAAGGAGAACTGGGCCCATGGAGTCACCAGAGCATCCACTCCTATAGCCAGATGATCCCCTGCTTGGGGAACAACTGCTGGACTTTGATGCTGAACCGGGACGCCAGTAGATGCACCTCTGGTGTTCCCTAGGCGTAGGCAATTTACCCGAAAGACTTCGGGATGCAGCAACCACTCTCCCGGGTGTATCTGTTGGCAGCTGAGAAAGACAGACTTTCAAATCTCCACCCCTGGAAAGTGAACTGCAGAGAGTCTTGGTATACCTCCCTGTGTGCCAACTGACTCTTAGAGCCCCCATGATGGTTGATATAAGCCCCTACCGTGGCCTTGACGGTCTGTACCCTTATCAGGTAGCCCTGCAACCAGGATGATCAATATCTGAGAGCTAGCCGAATGGCTCGTAGCTCTAGGAGGTTGATGGGCAATCTCTGCTCCACCAAGGACCATCTCCACTGGACTGTGAAGTCCCCCATGACCCTTCCCCAGCCTATAAGACTGGCATCTGTTTTCACAATCTTCCAAAACACATCTGCCCTGAGACAGATTCTGGTTTACTAACCACCAGACGAGACTCCCTCGAGCCCTGGGAGAGAAGGACATGCAGGAATCCAAAGTCTGCAATTGTCTGTTCCACTCTGCCAGGATGTTGCGCTGAAGCGCCCTGGAGTGAAACTGTGCATAGGGAACTGCCTCGAAAGAGGCTACCATCTTCCCTAGCAGCCTCACACAGAGATGAACTGAAGAGTGTCTCATCGTCCTCACCTGGCTTACCAGAGCCTTGAGGTCACTGATCCTCTCAGCGGCAAGAGTATCCTTGCATGGACTGTATCTAGCTGTAGACCCAGATATTCCAGAGACTTAACTGGGTCTATTAAGGATTTCCCTACATACATAACCCAACCCCTTCTTTTCAGGAACTGGATTGTTAGGGTCACATTATGCTTGAGTCTGCACTGAGACTGATTTCTAAGCAAGAGGTCATCGATGTATCCCATTATTAGGACCCCTCAAGACCTCAGAAGGCCAAGCACTGGAGCCAGAATCTTTATGAAGATTCAGGGAGCTATTGCGATCCTGAACAGCAGAGCAAGGACTGGTAGAGTCGTTCTTCCATTGCAAAACGCAAATATCTCTGATGAGGTAATAAAATTGGCAAATGCAAATATGCATCCTTGATGTCTATTGGTGCCAAGAAATCTCTTTACTGGAGCAAGGCCGCAACGGCCATAACACAAGAAATTGGTTTAGGGCCTTGAGATCTAGAATAGGCCTTAGCTCCCCCTTTGGCTTCGGGACCGTAAATAGATTAGAGTAGTAAGCAAGCAGGCATGTGGTTATGCAAAAGGTGCTTATGAAAGTAAGCAAGCATGTGTTTATGCAAAACATGCATTCATAGGCTTCAGGTGTCGCTGCATCATGTGTGCTATGCATCACGCAACAGTGCATCAATGCAAACTTGCAACATGTACCTATGCAGACACCTGCCTATGCGACTCGAGCCTATGTGACATGTGTTGCTTTGCAAGCCGGTGTTTCAGCCTACATGTGTTTTAGCAACCATGTTTAACAAACATATTTTAGCAAATGTGTATTTAAGCAAACACGTGCTCCAGCAAACAATCATTTAGGCAAACGTGCTTTTTTAGCAACCATACGTTTAAGCCAGTTTGCAAGCATGCCCCTGTTCAACTGCAACAGGACCCAAGCACATTTGCATCCCAAGGAAAAAGAAGCCTTTAATAAGGACTCCAGCTTTTTTAACTGCACCTTCAAGACACTGGCGAAAAAAACTGATGTGCTCCCAGTGGGGAAGGGTTACATAGGGGCAGGACTATGTGGCGCATAACCCAGTGTGTAATGTTTATATGGCCTGCTTTGTGTCCCGTGATGTCCGAGAAACAAACATTTCTTTCCCTTTTTGGAATAAAGGTTCTAATAAAAAGCTGACCATTGTAAGCACCCCTTGTCAGTGCTAAATGTTTTTTCTCAACCCTCTAAGGGCCGGTTCACACTGCTGTGATGCCAGACAGCGCATGTGATTCGCACCACATTGCTGTGCAGAGCACATGCGATGTCTGTGTGATGCGAATTTCAGCCATACAGACTGTATGGTTGAATTTGCATCACATTCGAACCAAGCTCGTGCAGGACCCTTCTTTTGGTAAGCACCAGAATTGGATCTTATGGGTGTTCACACCTATGCGATCCGATTCTGCAAATAGTGCTGCGTTTTGCGATGCGGTGTGAATTTGCGCTGTATCTAGTGTGAACTGAGCCTAACTCTCACTTTTTCTGTACAGCCTGGTCTGTTAAAAAAAATAAGTTATGGGGGGGATGGGTCGGTGACTCAGAAAAACAAACATGTGTTGTGAAGGTTAGTGACAGACTGCAAGCTTATTGGGCCGAGCCGCGGCTCCGTATCTGAATGGACACATAGAGCATCAGCTCGGCTGTCCCCATAGCAAGCTGCTGTGGGGTTACTTGGCAGAAAGAGAGGGACCAGGAGCACCGGCGAGGGACCTGAAAAGAGAAGGACCGGGGCTGCTCTGTCCAAAACCACTGCACAGAGCAGGTAGGTATGACATGTTGAAACAGAAAAAAAAAACAAGACTTTAATATATCACTTTAACCGCTTCCCATCCGGGCCATTTCTGGCACCCCTCTCCTACATGTAAAAATCATCATTTTTTTGCTAGAAAATTACTCAGAACCCCAAACATTATATGTTTTTTAGCAGAGACTCTAGGGAATAAAATGGTTATCATTGCAACTTTTTATATCACACAATATTTGCGCAGAAATTTTTCAAACGCTTTTTTTGGGAAAAGAAACAGTTTAGTGAATTAAAAAAATACAAAACAGTAAAGTTAGCCCAATGTTACGCCGAGTAAATTGATACCCAACATGTCATGCTTTAAAATTGCGAACACTCGTGGAATTGCGACAAACTTTGGTACGTAAACTCCATAGGCGACGCTTTAAATTTTTTTTACAGGTTACATATTTAAAGTTGAAGAGGAGGTCTACTGCTAGAATCGTTGCTCTCGCTCTAATGCACGCGGCGATACCTCACATGTGTGGTTTGAACACTGGTTACATATGTGGGCGGGGCTTATGTATGCGTTCGCTTCTGTGCGCGAGCACGTGGGGACGGGGGCACTTTAATTTTTTTTATTATTATTATTTATTTTACTTTATTTTTTTATTTTTACACTGTCTCTAATTTTTTTTTTGATCACTTTTTTTCCCTATTACAAGGAATGTAAACATCCCTTGTAATAGGAATGGTGCGTGACAGGTACTCTTTATGGAGAGATGTGGGGTCTATAAGACCTCACATTTCTCCTCCAGGCTGGAAAGACCAAGATCAGAAAAAAAAAAAAAAATTAATTACGATCACAGCCTTTCCAGCCGCGATCACGGCTTTGTTTACTAAAGCCAGCCCAGACGTGACGTCATAACGTTGCGCCTGGGCCTCCAAGGATCATAGAGATGACTGGTGACCAGATGGTCACCAGTCACCTCTGATCATCTTCCGGCGGCGATGGATTCCGTTTCCGGGTTCCCGTTTGTACGGGCAGCCCGGGAGAAGCACCGAATGGCGGCGAGGGGGGGAGATATGTCCCCTCCCGTTGCCTATAAGAACAATCAAGTGGCTGAACTGCCGCTATGAAGAAGAAGAAAAACGCCAGGAAAAAAGATATCTGAATGGTGCCTGTGGCTGCTGGCACCATTCAGATATCACCACTCAAAGCCCAGGATGTCCTATGGGCCAGAAGTGGTTAAACAGTCCTCATCATGGACTACAGAATGATTAGCCTTTATGCTAAGGGTATCTGAGAGTAGAAGTGGTTCAGTAGTTTAGCAAAAGATACTAGGTAGGGCTGAGAACTCTAAGTCCACAAAAAAAAAAGTGTGTGCTGTCAATCCACAATGACTAAAGGCAGATAAGGCAGCATTTTCTACAGAAAAGGTAAGCATGTCATTTCTTTTATTGCGCTTTTATAATTGTCAACAAAAACTTAATATAACTCATAACCTAAAGCTTGTCTTAATTAACCAAACTAGTTATTAAATCACTGATGGTTTTTGGTTCACACCATTAAAGAAGCAACCAAAAAATACAATATTACCTGGAGGTGGTCCAGTTAAGCCAGGAGGAGGCAGTGCTATGTTAACTAAAGCAGGGGATCCATTTGGAGGAAGATTAAAGTAATTAGCAGTGGCTTCCTCTTCTGTTGGTGGAGGTGGCAAAGCTGTAGATTAAACAAATATTTACAGTATTAATAAAACCAAAGCAGATCTGTAAGGCTGGGTTCACACATGTCTGGTGCAAATTATATGTCAGGTTTCACTGAATAAACAAAAAAAAAAAAAAAAAAAAGTATTTCTTCAGCGGTTCAGGTGCATTTTTGATGCGAATTTGCAAGGCCCAGGACCGGAATTTTTGTCAGAGCTGCGATTTCAGTGCTGGCCAATACAAAGTGGATAAAGGGTATTATCCCCTGTAGTAGGAGAGTAATCTGTACTGAAACCCTAAACTGAACCCTGAATGCAACTGAATACACGTGCAATTCAGAAGCGTTCCCATAGAACTCAATGAGTCTGGAACTCACACCTGAACTGCACCGCGGTGTTTAGAAAACGCACAGGACACTTTTTAAATTCGCACTGTGGATGCAGCGCATTTTGTGAACAGCCTCAAAAAGAAATCAATGTTATTTCACAGGTCATGCTAATCTGATGCGGTTCAAAACGCATCCAATTTGCATATATATGTGCCGAGCATCAACCAAATAATGATCGGCAAATAAAGGGAGGACAGAGGGGATGTGTCAATCTAAGTAAAGACTGAGAAGCAGGGTTACAGTCGAAGAAAACCCCAACTATAACTAATCTTAACCACTTGACCTCCAAAAGGTTTTACCCCCTTCATGACCAGGGCATTATGTGCTATTCACCACTGTGCTACTTTACTGGCAACTGCTCAGTCATGCAACACTGTATGCAAATTAAATTTATATCATTTTTTCCCACACAAATAGAGCTTTCCTTTGGTGCCATTTAAATCACCACAGGGGTGCACCCGGGTAGATAAGCCTCACCAAAAAGTAATAGGTGTATAAAAAGTGATAGGTGTATAAAAGTCCAATAGCCAAAGTTCACCCACTTGGGCAAGCTGCTCCAAGAGCAGAAACAGGCTGTGAATGCACAATGTTCCTTTCTTTTTTATCAGGAAGTACAGGAGGCTACAGAAAGGAAGAGCACATGAGTTCTTGTGGTTCCGGGAGTGCAGTTGTCTGCAGGGGATGGCTAGCACTGGTGTCTTGCAGGAACATAGTCTGTCGGACACTCAGACGGGTCAGTTCAGACATGGTCAGCATATGGGTAAAGGATCGGTCCAGGCAACAGGCAGAAATCTGGTCAAAAAACAGGCAAATCAGGAACATTGATTCTAGCTACACTGGTCTGGCGATAGAGTGGGTGGCGAAGATGAGTGGAGAACTGCGACTGGCTATACTATTAAGGCTTGTTCAAATGTGAGGTTGGGGGGTGTCAGTAAAATCTTGCAGTTGAGCTGCGGTTTTACCACCTCTCAACAGCTATCCCTTTAGCTGTAGAGGCAGCACACATGCCATGGCTGTGATGGTAGACAGCTGTCGAAGGAATTATATCCCCCTTTACACCTGCCAAGTGAATGGAGCTGCTTGGGGTTAAAGCAGGTTGTGAGGATACGGGGGAGGGGGGGGGGTATTTACTAAAGGCAAACCCACTTTGCACTACAAGTGAATTCTTTGACTATATTACCAGTGTTTTGGACCAGGGTGGTGCTGTGGACATAGCGTATCTTGATTTCAGCAAGGCATTTGATACAGTTCCACCTAATGATCTAATACAAAAGTTGTACAAGCTGGGACTTAACCCTTGGGTGGTTTAGTGGATATGCAGTTGGCTAAAGGATAGATCCCAGAGTGTGGTTGTAAATGGGGTTCACTCAGAACAGAGACCAGTCACTAGTGGGGTACCACAAGTCTCTGTACTGGGTCCTGTTCTATTTAACCTTTATGTAATTGATATAACTAAAGGTTTGTTGGGCAAGGTATGTCTCTTTGCTAATAATACAAAGGTGTGTAATAGGGTTGATATCCATGGAGGTGTCTGTAACATGGAACATGATTTGGCATTGCTGGAAGATTGGTCAAAGCAGTGGAGACTGCAGTTCAATATTTCTAAATGTAAAATAATGCATCTAGGGAAAAAGAATCCGCTTAGAGAGTACAGCATTGGGGGTACAGTGTTAGCCAGCACTACAGAAGAAAAAGATTTGGGGGTGCTTATTTCAGATGTTGGCAAAACAAGCAAACAGTGTGACCAGGCAGTGGGAAAAGCAAATAGAATTCTTGGATGTATCAGTAGAGCGATCACCAGCAGGAGGAAGGAGGTTCTGATTCCTCTATATAGATCTTTAGTGAGACCTCACTTAGAATACTGTGTCCAGTTCTGGAGACCTCACTTACAAAAAGATATTGATAAAATAGAACGAGTTCAGAGACGGGTAACAAAAATGGTGAAAGATCTGGGGGATAAAACATATCAAGAGCGACTTCAGGAACTTAATATGTACAGTCTG
The DNA here is from genome assembly GCA_018402905.1 of Glandirana rugosa. Lineage (NCBI taxonomy): Eukaryota > Metazoa > Chordata > Amphibia > Anura > Ranidae > Glandirana > Glandirana rugosa. The sequence continues at coordinate 1,025,759 of BLSH010536202.1, read as the reverse complement.
GAGGAAAGAAGGGAGAGGGGAGACATGATTGAAACTTTTAAATACATCAAGGGGGCAAATAAGGTTCAGGAGGGCAGTCTTTTCAATATGAAAGCAAAATCAAGAACACGGGGACATGACCTCAAACTAACTGGGGGGAAGTTCAAAACTAATCTTAGAAAGTATTATTTTACTGAAAGGGTGGTTGATGATTGGAATAAACTACCAACAGAGGCTGTGAGACAGTCAACAGTAAATGGCTTCAAACATGCTTGGGATAAACCTAAATCTATAGTCAGGCAACAAGGTTAATGTGAAAAAAATAAATAAAATAAAAAAAGGGGCAGACTCGATGGTGACACAAGGACTGCTGTGGCGGTGATGAGGGACACTGTATCTGGTGTGGCGGTAATAAGGGACACTGTTACAGGTGTGGCAGTGATTATAGACACTGTATCTGGTGTGGCGGTGATTAGGGACACTGTAACTGGTGTGGTGGTGATGAGGGACACTAACTGGTGTGATGTGGCAGTGATTAGGGACACTAACTGGTGAGGTGGCGATTAGGGACACTGTAACTGGTGCGGTGGTGATTAGAGACACTGTAACTGGTGTGGTGGTGATTAGAGACACTAACTGGTTTGGCGGTGATTAGAGACACTGTAACTGGTTTGGCGGTGATCAGGGATACTGCAACTGGTGCGGTGGTGAATCAAGGAGACAGAACAGTAGCTAGAACAAAGATGCATCTAACTTATACGGTTTGGGAAGCAAAGAGACATATGCATCAAGGGTCTGAGCAGGGAAGGGGGTGTCAGCAAATATGGAGTTAAAGACACTCAATTGAAACAGAGCTAAAGTATCCCTGAAGGTCATATAGAACTTGGATATAAAGCCATCCTGACCTGGGCATTTACCCGCAGTGATAGCCAAGAGTAGCTCCACTACAGAAAAAGGGGTCGTCCAGTGAGTCTCTAGTGTTCCAATCAAGCATCGGCAAAGCTGTATTGTGAATGCAATCAAGCAAGTGATGAGGAACTAAGTGGTGGCGTGGTCAACGTCATAGGGACTAGTGGCGGTTTGGTCA
>BLSH010536202.1:1006000-1018310 GCA_018402905.1 Glandirana rugosa | reverse complement strand
TATTGTATGGAGTAGAGAGGAATTACAATGCTTGTCAGGTTTTTATTGCAGTGGGTACCCCTATCAGAGAGAGTCATTCTCCCTATCGGTCCTGTTTACCATCATCACTGAGAGTGAAATGGAAATCTTGCATTTTTGGTTGTTACCAGAACAGGATTTGGGGGGCGGGGGGGGGGAGAGACAATCAAAGATTCCCTCTCACTTCCTGTTTTGGTTATGGAACAGGAAGTTAAGGGCAATCTCCCCAATGAGACAAACAAAAATGATAAAATAAAATAAACACGTTTAAGTTCTACTGTTAGGAAAATCAACTTAAGACTTGAAATGAGGCAATGTTTATAGACAATAGCAGTATGAATGATGATAAAAAAATCAAACATACCACATTTTTTGAAAGACAAAGGGTATTTAACTAAACAAACCGCTTGGCATTTGTACTCACCTGTATGGGCACTCCTCTCCTCTTTTACATTCACCTTTCACCCAAAATGAACAGATGTGTGGACGGTTACGTTTGTAGTAAGGGGTAGTACGAGCCAGTTTTAAAAGCATGTCACTGCTTGATGTGGCTTTGCCTAAAGCTCCAACTGCGCGACTGCCATCAGAATTTGAAATCTGTCAGGAAATAAAACGGAGGTTTTATAAAGCAGAAAAAAAAAATGTCTCAATTTTCACGGAGAACACCATAACGCAGTTATCTAGGGGTTCTAAGGTACAGTTAGTATTTTAGCATCTATAAACAAAGTGCTGCAGATGCCATTTTCTGGGATAAATATCTCACCGTGTGCATTTATATTTTACATGCACAAGCACTGTATTTCTCTTTTTTCCTTTACTATTTTAGCATATTTCCATAAATTATTGAGGAACTGCAGTCTGCTGACATAATTTGTAATAAAAAACATATTTGCCATTCTGAAGCTTCCCTCCAACCACTTTGCACATTATTTTATATATACTGTGATTCTGTACTTGCCAAATATGCTGCAGAAATCTCCCTCCACTAAGTCTGGCTGCAATCATTTTAACCACTTCATCCCGGAAGGATTTCCCATGTTAGGACCAGAGCGATTTGGCACTGCGTTGTTTTAACTGACAATTGCGAGGTCGTGCAACGTTGTACCCAAACTAAATTTGCATCCTTTTTTTTCCCCACAAATAGAGATTTATTTTGGTGGTATTTGATCACCTCTGCGTCATTTCTGATCACCGCTATAAACAAACCTACTTTTTGCTAAAATTCAAATAAAAAAACAAAATGTATTCATCGGTTTTATGCGATTTATATTCTTCCTCATATTTTTGGTAAAAAACCCCCAAAAAACCCCGCAAATCAGCGTTTATTGATTGGTTTGCGCAAAAGTTGTCGTGTTTACAAATTATGAGAATTTATTTCTGGCATTTTTTCTGTTTTTAATGGTAATGGCGACGATCTGAGATTTTTAATCGGGACTTAGATATTGGGGCGGACATGTCAGCCATTTTTGACACTTTTTTGGGACCAATGACATTTATACAGCAATCAGAAATTTAAATATCCACCGATTACTGTATGTCATTGGCAGTGAAGGGGTTAACCTGCAGGGGAAGATCTAGGGATTTACTGTGTTCCCTAGGAGTGTTCTATCTGTGAGGGGGCTGGGCTACCATGGGCATAAGAGATCTAACTGATCCCAGTGACAGGGATAAGTAGATCTCTTACATGCCCACTGACAGCGGAGAACCACTGTGTTTACATCGCCGGTTCCCCTCTCTCTGCCAGGTCACCACAGCTCGCCGGCGGACATCGGGTCCACCCGAGCCGTGGGCACGAGAGCGCACCCCCACTTGCTAGCTGCGCAAGCAGCCGTTTATATACGGCGAGACGCTGCCACTCTACAGCAGTAAATATACGTTATGTGACCGGGAACTGGTTAACTGTGGGCAGCTGAAGCTGCTGTCTGTTCACTTCCTGGATTTACACAGACAAACCTCCAGCTCTGCAGCTCTCATTGGCCCTCTTATGACTCATCCCCCCTCCCTTCCTGGCAAAGTTTCAGGAGAGTGAGGGCTGTGCATGATGTCAAACGCCAAGGTATTTTTCCAGCCAAGAAACAGGACGTGGGCTGTATAAGGTATTTACTGTCAGGAAAAAAAAAATGTTTTACTATCCAAAGTTAAAACAACAAGGGCAGAGGATTTAACAGATAAAAATTTTAAAAAATGACTGAAGTTCTGCTTTAACCTGTTTGATTCAGTCTTTTACAACACAGCAAAAAATATACATGCCAGTTTCAAGGATGGCTCTCAACTTACCTCTCTCTCCATGTTCTGAGTGTAGTATTCTTTGTTCACATCAGACCTAGGCATGTCATCCTTTAGGGAAATCCCAGCATCACGTACTTGGATTGGCAGTCCTGTAAAAAAAAACAAAATACTTTTATTGTAAGTGAAGTAACATTTTACAATATTTTTTGAAAATACGGTATAATCTTAAGCGCTGCGCAAACTGTCGGCGCTATATAAATCTTGTATAATAATAATAACCTTATGCAATTGTGAATCTATAGCGAAGCAATTACACAATCAAATAGCTCTGCCAAATTTTGTATTATGACAACTCTATAAACTTCATACTTGTAATAAAAATGTCATTCATGTACTGAATACTATTACACGTCTTTAGAGTTTCCCTACATTTACATACAAACCTAACCGCAGCAAAGTGTCAGAATTAGGATAAGTTGTAGGGTCTTATGCACATGGATGAGTGCTGCTTACAACTAGTCACAGAAATCAATGGCTGTAAACAGCTATACGCCAACACTTACATCCAGACATACGTTTCTGTACACAGGTAATCTGCATCCAGGTTCGTACATATATTTACATAATACCAGCGTACAGCTATTGGTTTCTATGGGGGAGTGTAGACAGCATCTGTGGCTCATTAGTGGGAAATACTTCTGAATTTTATGTTGTTTGGTCCAAAGCACCCATGTGCATGAAGGCCTAATATTTCGAAAGGTGCAGGAACAGTTTATTTAAAAGAAGGTTAAAACATGAATAAAAAGGTCACCACTTGGTCTGCATGTAAAAAACGCAGAGAAAAAAAAAAAATGTATAGATATCTTAATTTGAAAGAATAGACATTCATATACTAAATACATGTATTAACCACCTACACTTATCAAAATAGTATATATTTTTAATAATATTTGCACACTCAGCATAAATAAACCTCAGAAACCAGAATTTCCTTTTATATGGCCAAAGTAACTGAGTACAGATTATATATAAATACTCAATAACCATCTTGCTAAAGTGCCACTCACCATACTCCAGATCTAGTAGACAGGTCTGACAGACATTTTTCAATTTGCTACATGTCTGGCATACCTCTGTCTTCTTAAAACGCATGCGCACCCCTGGACACCAGCGGAAAACTGTAAACGGTCGAGCACAGATCTGAACAGGCAGAAAAAAAGGCAGTTAAAAGCCGAACTGTTCCAATAGAAAACAAACACACATATTTGTATGGCAGTAATGGTTGACAACTGTAGTAAATTACTGGAAAATGGCTTTGACACAGCTTGAAGTGGAATTTTAGGCAAATAGGAAATACATAGTAGAGTCACAAACATTTAGCATTCTACCTGCAAAGATTTTAATTCTGATAAGCCAGCTTTATGATTATACACATTCACCATACTAAACAGTCTAACAATGGCATGGTTGTTTCCTGGTTCAGCAAAGCAGTTTATGTCATCTCTCCACCTCCAGCATGTTTACTCATTGAGCAATCAAATATCATCATCTCTGCCCAATGAACGGGAAGCTGACCCAGTCAGTAGCAGATTGATTAATATAACTGGCAAAAATATATGTGTATCAAAGTAAAGCCTTGTACACACGGTGAGAGGGTTGTACGACCGAACGGCCAAAATAGTATGTTGGCTGTTGTATCTCCCGTACTGACATGCACTAAGCGATCGTACGGCTAAGCCGAACATAGTGACGTGTTACGATCGTATAAAGAGGAAGTTCAGGTGAATGTGATTTGTGAATTAGGACCATATGTTTACAGGAACGGAAACTTCCGGGCGTTCCTGACTTCAGAGCATGCATGTTTTGCACGTACAGCTTTGTTGGCCCAATTTCTCTGTACACACGGTACTACAGTTGTACGACCGCTTGTTGTACAACCAAACTTTTCTAGTCTGCTCATCCAACTTCTGTTGCACAACCGTTGCACCTCGGCTGTTCTAATCGTGCGTACTAACGGTCGGATGATCGTACAAGCGGTTGTACGACCATCACACCGTGTGTAAGAGGCTATACTCTGTAGCTGACTCAAAATAAATTTGCATGGTGGGAATACCCAATTTGTCCCCATTGGTCAGATATTATGACCCAGTCCTATCCTAGATTTGGACATACCGGATTTCCCGCTACATATTCTGCTTTTTGTCCCCACTGATCCTCTCAGTCATTGTAAGAAAAGTGAGCTGCCACATGTCTTGAACGCTGCTAGACATCTGACCCAAATTTTTTGGAAAAGATCCCAAAGTGCCTAGACGATTAGACGGGATTAAGACGGTGACAAATATAATAGGTGCTGAGGAAAAGATGGCTACATGTGTGATACCAAGAATTGAGAGAGAATTCTCTCCCAAAAAAAAAAAAAAATGCTGGACTTTGTGGGCACACCAAAGAATAGAGATGACCAAAATAAAATGAATATACTTTATTACAAAAATAGGGTTAAAAAGTCAACACACTTTCAAACAAAAAAAGGACCCTCCCCTCTGAGAAAAAAAGTTAGAGCACCACCCATAGGGCCAAGAAAAAAGAAGGAGATAGGGTCTTGATAGTCCTTATAATATGTCAAATTATCGTGATTGTACTGGTATAGACCCAAACATAACTCCGTCTTGGTCTGTCGACACGTTTCGCTTTAGGACAAAGCTTCTTCAGGACAATGAGGTGGGTGCTGTTCAGCTTTAATGGTGGAGGAGCTGGATTACAATACAGATATTCAAATGTAAGAGACTCTGGGCGCTGCAGAGTCAAAATGAGTCAGGGCCGGCAGAGTATCTGGTCTAGATAAAGTATGATTGACCGCCACGTCATACTCCCACTTAATAATTAACAAGTCAACTTAATTAGCGAGGGAACTACAGGTTATTTAGTGTGGTAAACACCTGATGTAGCTATCTATGATGGGATATCTAAACACCACCCAAACCGGCTAAAGTGGCTGTGCCGGTGGGTCAGGGACCGAGTACCAACTAGGGTCTGAATAAGTCAATCCCCAATAGGATAGAGGTATGGATACCTTGGCTGCAGCCAGATCTGGAGCTTATAAGTGCGGTACAAATCCGCAAAGAATGTCCCCTATTTCGTCTGAAAGGTACAGTGGCGTCCCCTGGGAATAGACAGAAAACCCAAAACAAATATGTTTATTATTTGTTGGGAGTTTCCTGCTTATTCCCAGGGGACTCCACTGTACCTTTCAGAAGAAAGAGGGTACACATTCCTTGTGGATTTATACCGCACGTATAAGCTCCAGATCTGGCTGCAGCCAAGGCATCCATACCTCTATCCCAGGGATATGCAATTAGCGGACCTCCAGCTGTTGCTGAACTACAAGTCCCATGAGGCATTGCAAGACTGACAGCCACAAGCATGACACCCTGAGGCAGAGGCATGATGGGACTTGTAGTTTTGCAACAGCTGGAGGTCCACTAATTGCATATCCCTGCTCTATCCTATTGGGGATAGACTTATTCAGACTAGTTGGTACTCTTTACTTTAGCCAGTTTGGGAGGTGTTTAGATATCCCATCTCTCACTACATCAGGTGTTGACCACACTAAATAACCCGTTGTTCCCTCGCTAATTAAGTTGACTTACTGATTAGAAAAGTGGGGGGTATTCATTTTATTTTGTGTCATCTCTATTCTTCGGTGTGCCCACAAAGTCCAGCTGTTTTTTTTTTTTTGGGAGAATGCTCTCTCAACCCTTGGTATCTAATGGATGTTGGCATGGTGAGGGTCCTCTTCTCCAATACATGTAAAGTGAATTATGAAAAGTTTTATGCAGCCTGGGCCACCTGGATTCATTATAGCTCCATATTCCAGGGGTCTCTTTCATGTCTTCCCAAATGCCCACTACTCCCACAACTAACACTGACAGTAGTGCATCAGTTTAAAGTGGACCTTCACCCTCTTTCACTACTTCCCTCCACTCCACCCCTCCGTCCATCCTCTGTAGTTATCGCGCTGTTTTTTATGCAGGCAAAAATGTTCGGCCCCGTCTGCCCATGCACAGGAGGAAGGGGCGGGCCAATCAGGACATCGGCAGGCCCACCCGATGAGCCAGGAAGAACAGGCGGGCCTCTAGATGTCAGAAAGTACATGGCTGCACTGGACAGAGCTGTAGCCGGGCATGAGAGGATCTCAGAGTGACATTGCTGGATCTGCTGGGTGGGTATCTGATACCACCTTAAGGTAAGCAAGAGTGAAATTTAAAAAATGGAAAAAGCCAACGGGTGCAGATTCGCTTTAGCTTGGGTTCACACTTGTGCGATGTCAGACATCACACGTGATTCGCACCTGCACCGCAGGTGCTGATCACATGCGATGTCAGAGCAATGCGAGTTCAGCCATACAGTTGTATGGCTGAACACGCATTGGTTTCACACAGAAAAAGGTGCAGGGCTTGTTTTTCCCCCGCATTGGAATCGGATCGAATGAGTGTTCTCATCCATGCAATCAGATTCCTGTCCCAACCCACAGTTTGCACTGCGATCGATGGGTTTCATTAACATTGTATTGACAGCTGCAATAGTTTGCAGAGGGCAGTGTGAACTGCGTGTTGGAGAGATACGATGCGGAAACCGGCACATCACACCAGTGTGAACCTGGGCTTAATGGTGGATCCCTATGCTTCTTTTCTATTTCTAATGCTGTCTGAGGAAGCCGACTATTGCAGCAAAAAGGTCACTGAGTAGTAAACAGGTCTGCATCCTATTTGTGCTGTGTTTATACTTTATTCTCCTTTTTTCTGTTTGTTTGCCCTAGTGGTACATTGTTACGTTTCTGGTTTCTCTGTGTGCAACTTACCCATTTATTACAACACTGTCTTTTTGACAGAATAAGAAATAAGTACATCATGGGAGAAATTATCTTTTTTCTCCTTAGAGAAATATGTCTGTTTCGCGAGTGCCTGTTTTATGCGCGATAACATTTACTTCTGCCTTTTCTGATGGGGTTATACTGAATGGAGGGCACATTTGCTGAATTTTGTAACCTTTATTATATCCAAAAAAAAAAAAAAAAAAAATGAATTCCCAAAGGAAAAAAAAAAAATAGAAAAAGTGAAGTATCACCAAAATATTTCCATCATTTAGTGACCGTAACAAGACAACTTGCTGCATGTAATTATCAGGATGACAACGTATAGGATGCATTCATAATCTGTGAGTGGATTGTATCTTACCTTGCATTCTTTTCCATACTTCTCTTTGGTCTGAAAAAAAAAAAAAAATTGAAATTAATGAAATTAGATTGCAGCAATGACTAGAATCATGCAGACTTCAGTTTACTACAACAATGGATCTGTAGAAGAAACACTTCATTTCAGAGCCATCCTCATTTCAAACCAAAAAATGAAGGACTAATTACCTTTTCCAGGAAAATGATGTGGCAAACCTTAAATTAGAGCAGGTTGTATTCTTCTGCTTATCAAATAACTTTTTCACCATTCATATCAATAAATGTGCCCTCTTCAACCTTAGTGTTACTAAACCAGGGACCGTACATTCACTATACCTGGTCTCCCACAGTACACAGAACATGGAAATGCAATTATTTTAGTAAATATAAACTGCTAAATACCTTTCATCATTAGCAGTATATAGCAATCTTGGGACCTCTATCAGTTCCTGGTTAAAGTTTGTAGAAGTTTTCATACTGCACCGATCTGTCCTATCAGGATTCAGGACCCCTGACCCTCTGTCTGGACAGTGCTGATTGGCCCTGTACTGATCCCATGCACTCTCTCCCAAGAAAAAAAAAAAAAACCTCTCTCTAGCAATACACACCAAACTCAGCATGTGCAGACTGACTCCAGTAACTCTGTCTTATCCAGACCTGTTCTTGAATTCGTAGGAGGATCTGTGCATACTGGATCAAACAGTCTTTTCCCACAATGCAGAGGATTAACCCCTTAGGTCCACAGTGAGTATAACAAAAATGCTTCACTGCATATACAGACTGATTTTACTCTTGTGGGTTTAGTAACACTTTAAAAGGTGTGTATGAAAAAAGAAGAACCCAAATTTTTCTCTGAAATAACTTGAAAATGACCAAAGTAATTGGCATTCATCATTGTTTCTTCCATATTTAATTACTTGACCTCTGGAAGGTTTTACCCACTTTGTGACCAGGGCATTTTTTGCTATTCAGCACTGCACTATTTTAACTGGCAATTGCTTGGACATACAACATTGTACCCAAATGAAATTTGTATCTTTTTTTCACACAAATAGAGCTTTCTTTTGGTGGTATTTGCTCGCCACTAGGTTTTTTATTTTTTGCTATATAAGTCAGGTCCATAAATATTGGGACATCGACACCATTCTAATGTTTTTGGCTCTATACACCACCACAATGGATTTGAAATGAAACAAACAAGATGTGCTTTAACTGCAGACTTTCAGCTTTAATTTGAGGGTATTTACATCCAAATCAAGTGAACGGCGTAGGAATTACAACAGTTGTATATGTGCCTCCCATTTTTTAAGGGACCAAAGGTAATGGGACAATTGGCTGCTCAGCTGTTCCATGGCCAGGTGTGTGTTATTCCCTCCTTATCCCATTTACAAGAAGCAGATAAAAAGGTCCAGAGTTCATTTCAAGTGTGCTATTTGCATTTGGAATCTGTTGCTGTCAACTCTCAATATGAGATCCAAAGAGCTGTCACTATCAGTGAAGCAAGCCATCATTAGGCTGAAAAAAAACATACAAAAGTGACGGCAGAAAAAGACTGTGTAGTCCATCGAGTCTGCCCCTTTTTATTTATTTATTTTTAATTTTTATTTTTTTTACATTAACCTTGTTGTCTGACTATAGATTTATGATTATCCCAAGCATGTTTGAAGCCATTTACTGTTGACTGTCTCACAACCTCTGTTGGTAGTGTATTCCAAGTAAAATAATACTTTCTAAGATTAGTTTTGAACTTCCCCCCAGTTAGTTTGAGGTCTTGTCCCCGTGTTCTTGATTTTGGTTTCATATTGAAAAGACTGCCCTCCTGAACCATATTCGCCGCCTTGATGTATTTAAAGGTTTCAATCATGTCTCCCCTCTCTCTTCTTTCCTCCAGACTGTACATATTAAGTTCCTGAAGTCGCTCTTGATATGTTTTATCCCCTGGACCTTTCACTTTTTTTGTTACCCGTCTCTGAACTCGTTCTATCTTATGAATATCTTTTTATAAGTGGGGTCTCCAGAACTGGACACAGTATTCTAAGTGAGGTCTCACTAAAGATCTATATAGAGGAATCAGAACCTCCTTCCTCCTGCTGGTGATCCCTCTACTGATACAGCCCAGAATTCTATTTGCTTTTCCCCCTGCCTGGTTACACGGTTTGCTCATTTTGCAATCATCTGAAATAAGTACCCCCAAATCTTTTTCTTCTGTAGTGCTGGCTAACACTGTGCCCCCAATGCTGTACTCTCTAAGGGGATTCTTTTTCCCTAGATGCATTATTTTACATTTAGAAATATTGAACTGCAGTCTCCACTGCTTTGACCAATCTTCCAGCAATGCCAAATCATGTTCCATGTTACAGACACCTCCAGGGATATCAACCCTATTACACACCTTTGTATCATCAGCAAAGAGACATACATTGCCCAGCAAACCTTTAGTTATATCACTTACATATAAATTAACCACTTCAATACTATGCACTTAGAACACTTTACTACCAGACCAATTTTCAGCTTTCAGTGCTGTTGTGTTTTGAATGAGAATTGCGCGGTCATGCGACGCTGTACCCAAACAAAATTTTTATCATTTTGTTCCCACAAATAGAGCTTTCTTTTGGTGGTATTTGATCACCTCTGCGGTTTTTATTTTTTGCACTATAAACAAAAAAAAGACCGAAAATTTTGAAAAAAATAAATAAATTCTCTATTTCTGTCACAAAACTTTGTAAATAAGTAAATTTTCTCCATCACTGAAGGGCACTGATGAGGCTACACTGACGGGCACTGATCTGGCAGTACTGATTGGCACTGATGAGGTGGCACTGATATGCAGCAATGATGAGCACTGCTAGGCGGCACTGATAAGAAGCACTGACGGGCACTGATAAGAAGCACTGACGGGCGCTGATATGAAACACTGACGGACACTGATATGAAACACTGATGGGGACTCATAGGCGGCACTGGGCACTGATAGGTGGGCACTAGTAGGTGGCACTGATATGTGGCACTGGTATGCACTGATAGGGGCACTGGTACACACCGATAGGGGCACTGGTGGGCATATGTACAGAAAGGGCCCCATTCCCTGGTGGTCTAGGGTGGCATCTGAAGGTGGTACTAAGTGCCATTAATATTGGGCACTATGCCCCTTACCTGGTGGTCTAGGGTGGTCTCCCTGGTGGTCCAGATTGGCTCCCTGGTGGTCCCTGGGTGGGGACATTGCTGGTGGTCCCTGGGCAGGCTCCCTGGTGGTCTAGTGTGGCGATCCGAGGGGGGGCTGTGCTGATAAATCATCAGCACAAACCCTCCCTGTCAGGGATGCAGCCGATTGGCTCTCCACTCCTCAGGTCTGCAGACCTGGGTACAGGAAAGCCAATAAACGGCTTTCCTGTGTTACACTGTGACCAGCCGTGATTGGTCACGGCTGATGACATGGTAAAGTGCTTCGAAGGAAGCGACTGACCTCCCACACCCCCGATCGCCGTGATGCACGCCCCCCCCCCCCCGGCGCGCGGCGGCTTGTTATCCTGAGGACGCCATATGACATCCAGTCAGGATAACTGAGCCACTTCCCGGCCGTCATTCTGCATACGGCGGTCGGGAAGTGGTTAAATAGAACAGGACCCAGTGCAGAGCCTTGTGGTACCCCACTAGTGACTGGTCTCTGTTCTGAGTGAACCCCATTTACAACCACACTCTGGGATCTATCCTTTAACCAACTGCATATCCACTGAACCGCCCAAGGGTTAAGTCCCAGCTTGTACAACTTTTGTATCAGATCATTATGTGGAACTGTATCAAATACCTTGCTGAAATCATGATATGCTATGTCCACAGCATCATCCTGGTCCAAAACACTGGTAATATAGTCAAAGAATTCAATCAGATTTGTCTGGCACGATCTGCCCTCAGTAAAGCCATGCTGCTTTGGGTCCAGTAAGCTGTGTATTTTTAGGTGATCAATGATCATGCTTTTGAGAAGTGATTCCATTACCTTGACTACAATTGATGTTAAACTCACTGGCCTGTAATTGCCAGCTTCTACCTTGCTGCCCTTCTTGTGGATAGGTCATGGGGAACTTCTACTGTTAGAAGAGATTTATTTAAAAGGTTTGTTAATGGTCCAACAACTATATTGGGAAGTTCTCTTAGAACTCTGGGATGAATACCATCAGGGCCCATTGCTTTATTAAACTTTAACCGAGCCAGTTCCTCAGCTACCTCTTTTTCCAGAAATCCTAGAAATGAACCATCATTACTAGAATATGATTCCCTAACTTGTTATCATTAGTGCAGTCTGTTTCTGAGAAGACTGAACAAAAGTAATTGTTTAAATGGTTTGCTACATCCTGGTCTCCCTCAACATATGTGTTGTGCCCAGTTTTCATTTTAGTGATCCCATTGTATTTTTTCCTTCTATCACAAATGTACCTAAAAAAAGGTTTTATCTCCTTCCTTAATAGACTTAGCAATTTCCTCCTCTTTCTGTGCTTTTGCAGCACCGATATGTGTTTGGCCTCCTTTTGTCTATTTTTATGCTCCTCTCTGTCAGCTGCACCTCCTGTTTCCTTGAATCTTCTATATGCCATTTTTTTCCCTTTACTATCCTACTTACCTCTTTGGTGAACCATATTGGTTTTTTCTTCCGTTTATTCTTACTAACTTGCCGGACATATGACCTAGTTGCCTCCAAGATGGTAGACTTTAATAGTGCCCACTGATTACTTACTCCTGTCATTTTACTCCAACCTTTCAGTTCTTGACTTTCCAACCTCATTTTACTGTCCTCATTCATTAGTCACCCGTGATAATTTCAGATGGTAGAACCTC
>BLSH010536202.1:975250-988129 GCA_018402905.1 Glandirana rugosa | reverse complement strand
CCCCCCCCCCCCCCCCCCAAGCGTTTTGTAGCTTCAGGCTACAAAACGCTCAGGTGTGAATGTAATTACTTTTTTTGCGTACAGTAAAGAAACATTGAAGTTATTGTGCTCAGCAGAGATACAGTAAGAGAAGTCATCGTTTAGTGGGGTGGCATACCAGCTATTGGTCGCAGACATGATTGAGGAGTTTCCTCAGCACACGGGGGAAGTGTTATCAAACTGCCGGCCACATGGGGGCAGTGTTGTCACTTTGTCGGCCACATGCTCACACATGCGAGCACCAAGATGGCGGCGGATCCGGAACAGCTGGAGGAGAGGTGAGCTGATAGAAGTATAATGAATTATGGGGAGCACGGGGTGTCCACACACATTATATGTGACTTGTACGCCTAATACACTTCGTGTTCGCACTGTCTCCCGATCATTATACAATTGTATGGCTCCTCGTGCTCTGTTATAGGGTGGGCAGGGCTAGATGTCTGTATTGGGGAACATCTTCCACTGGTTGCTCTGGTAACGCTGGTTTTGCTCTATACAGATTGTGGGGAATACAGGAACGACTTTCCATTATGTGTGATGTACATGGAAACATACTGATGGCCCATACACTCTTAGGTTTTACAGTCATTCTGAACAACCCTTTACCATTTAAGTGTATCCAGCCTAGGACAACCCTTATCACCCTGTGTGGTGCCAATCCCCCCCCCTCCCCCATGCTTCCTGGTGCTATCAGCTTCCTGCATGCTGCTACAGGGATGATTCAGAATGAATGAACACATTTCCAATCTGTACCAATCACTCCTGTGTTCATTCTTTACAGAAGCATAGTAAACTGTTTACAATGCCTCAGTTTGTGAATATACAGGAAGCCGCGCAGCACTGAGTACATCCCTATTTGTTTACGGTCCACAGTGCAGCTGCAGAGAAAGGGACTGGGGAAGCTCAGTCCCTTTCTCTCTGTTTTAGATAGACCCTTAACCACTTGCCGACCAGCCACCACACTTATTCTGTTGCAAGGTGGCTCGATCCCGCAAATCGCCGTAGGTGTACGTTGGCTCGTGCAGTTGCTTTTATGGGCGCATGCAAGCCCATTGGCTAGCGGGGGGGGAGCCAATCAGCGGGTGGGGCGGACTCTATGGCTGCCGGCCACCCGCGATCGTTCCCCACAGTGACAGAACGGGGAGCTGCCTGTGTAAACATTCATTCCAATGGGCAAAAATACTGGTTGCGGGACTTTTTTTCTCGTCCTGCAAGCACACTGCCCCAGTGTGAAAGCACTCAGGCTTTCACACTGGGGTGCATTAGTAGCCAATTTAGAGGTGCTTTACAGGTACTATTTTTAGCTAAAAAACACCTGTAAAGCGCCTCAGTGTGAAAGGGGTCTTACCTATTTTTATTCTGCTCTGGTCTGTGATCCTGCAGCTTTGTGTAAGAATGTAAATCCACTTTGCGTTCACCAAATGCCTTTGTAAACCCAGATATTGCCTACTAAAAACAGTGAAATCATCACTGGGCTATACACACACTATATTACCAAAAGTATTGGGACACCTGCCTTTACATGCACATAAACTTTAGTGGCATCCCAGTCTTAGTCTGTAGGGTTCAATATGGAGTTGGCTCACCCTTTGCAGCTATAAATGTTTCAACTCTTCTGGGAAGGCTGTCCACAAGATTTAGGAGTGTGTCTATGGGAATGTTTGACCATTCTGCCAGAAGCGCATTTGTGAGATCAGGCACTGATGAGAAGGTCTGGCTCGCAGTCTCCACTCTAATTCATCCCAAAGGTGTTCTGAATGGTTGAGGTCAGGACTCTGTGCAGGCCAGTCAAGTTCCTCCACCCCAAACTCACTCATCTATGTCTTTATGGACCTTGCTTTGTGCACTGGTGTGCAGTCATGTTGAAACAGGAAGGAGCCACCCTCAAACTGTTCCCACAAAGTTGGGAGCATGAAATTGTCCAAAATTGTCTTGGTATGCTGACGCCAAGCCCAACCCCTGAAAACCAACCCCACACCATAATCCCCCTCCACCAAATGATTTGGACCAGTGCGCAAAGCAAGGTCCATAAAGACATGGATGAGCGAGGTTTGGGGTGGAGAAACTTGATTGGCCTGCACAGAGTCCTGACCTCAGCCTGATAGAACACCTTTGGGATGAATTGGAGTGGAGACTGCGAGTGAGGCCTTCTCGTTCACACAAATGCCTGATCTCACGAATGCGCTTCTGGAAGAATGGTCAAACATTCCCATAGATACCCTCCTAAACCTTGTGGACGGCCTTCCCAGAAGAGTTGAAGCTGTTCTAGCTGCAAAGGGTGAGCCAACTCAATATTGAACTCTACAGACTAATGCCTCGTACACACGGGACGACGATCGCATTCAACACGTCGTACTCACGACCGTTGCATGCGGAATCGATCGTTTGTGGGCGCGCTTTCAACAGTTGCACATACGACGGTCGTACATGGGAGTTGTATTTGCAGACTACA
Organism: Glandirana rugosa; assembly: GCA_018402905.1. Taxonomy (NCBI): domain Eukaryota; kingdom Metazoa; phylum Chordata; class Amphibia; order Anura; family Ranidae; genus Glandirana; species Glandirana rugosa. The sequence continues at coordinate 985,638 of BLSH010536202.1, read as the reverse complement.
AAACTTGGTCGTACCAACAAGCTCGCATACGATCGTTGTATCGTGTGTAGAGCAGTTGGGTACAACAAGTTGTATTGTGCTAAACACGCATGCGCCAAGTCCACTTCGACTAACACGAAATTAGATGAAGGAGCCCAAAGGGTGACGCTACTTCCTCTTTATACGCTCGTTCGCGTCATCACGTTTGGCCGGCTGCAAGTTGGATGTACGACCGTCGGGTGCATGTCAGTATGCTATTTACATTATGCAACATACGATTTGCGATGATCGTACGTACGATCGTCGTCCAGTATGTACGAGGCTTAAGAGTGAGATGCCATTAAAATTCATGTGCATCTAAAGACAGGCGTCCCAATACCTTTGTTAATATAGTGTATCTTTAGCAGAGATCAGAGATGTGGGAGGGAGCCAGCATGTACGCCCTCTACAGGCTGCCTGCAGAAACCTAAAGGGGTGGAGACCAGACCAGTCACCCTACACAAGAAGAGAGAGCAGCAGTAACTGGTCTTTATTACAGGTAACTCCTGTACAGCAGCACAATGCAGGATTGCTGCACAGATCTGTAGGAAATACACAAATGAGACCATGATTCAATAAAGATCACCCATAGCTCTTGTATTTATACAATATTTGTTTAGCCTGGAGTTCAGCTTTAAGATCACTGTGTGTGAAGTGGAGTCATGCTGTGATTTCCCCACCTTGTAATGGGACCACTATTCTCTTCTAATAATTTGTGGTTTTGTGCAGCAAGTTATGTTGTCAGTTTAGATGCAAACAATGTTTAGCAGATTCTTGTATATATGGTATTTTAAAACTACAACATTTAAGCCTAACTTATTTCCAATGTGTCTGTTTGTGGATTTTAAAGTAGGGCCAAAGCTCTTTTGGTCCTGTGGGTCACAGTAGTGCACTTCATTCCGCATTCCTTTGACCCATATTCAGCCAACAGGATCCACCCAGATGCCTGGACTAGCAGTTAACTTTGCCTCTCAGCAAGCTACTGTGAGCATGAGCCAGCCTCTCCAGTCCCTTCTACAGCCAGGCGCTCCAGTGAGCACTGGAGGGGCAGAGCTGAGAGCCAGTGCCTGAGCCGCTCACCGTCTCTCTGCTTCCTAAAGATTGAGAACTAAGCAATAAGCGGTCTTTGCTCGATCAGTTCTCAGTATTGGAGGCGGTGGGGGACAGATGCCACATTGGATCGATGCTGCATCCAGCTAGGTGAGTATGATTGTGTTTTTTTTTTTTTTCCCCAAACTTCTTTTAAAATCCTCCTATAAATCACCTGTTTAGTTTATATCTGAATTTCTTCTAATATGTATTATTGCAAATCAAGTATTTATAAATAGTCCTAGCATTCATTTTGATAACAGTGCTGTATGCTATTCTTTTGTAATAGTGATGATGGTTATGAGAAGTTTCTAGAGCAGAAAGAAAAACTTGCTGCCCTGGAGAATTCTGGTGACGTGTGTGAAGAGGAAGTAGAAGATGACGATGATGATGATGGATGGTACTGGGAAGATGAGAGAACAAATCTTGTTAAGCACTTCTATGGAAGAGGATCTAACCCTCAGGTATTGTTTAGTTTATTTCGAAGTACTATTCATAAACTTTGCTTGTGGTGCGATTGCTGCCATATGTTTACACTTGGATTAGAGCAGTGTTCTCAACTTTTTTTTTCAGTCAAGGCACTCTTAAAATTGTGCACAATCCCGGGGCGCACTAATAGGTGTGTGCGAGTATGTGCGCCTCTTTGCATGTTCCAGCATGTTACATTTTTTAATAATGCACGTAAAAAGGCTACTGTGTATTTTTTAAAGTCGCACAGCACCAAAATGCATGGTACTGCAGTTACCATGCTCTTTAGCAGGCACAGACATACACATTTGCTAGATGCATGGGGGTGTCATTAGGAATGGATGGCACCCACATGTATCTGCAAAAGGCAGCACATTTTTGTGCGGTATGGGAAAATGCACAAAGTCTGTCCATCTCATCACTGCAGGAGTAGTGACCGCACTATTCCATCCTAGCTAGGACATTGTGTTTTCCTTCTTTCAGACGCTGGGAGACAAGGCTCTACATACCTTGGATGTAGTTGGTGCAGTCAAGATTTAGCTGAAATCGACTGCTGCAATTTGTCAGACTGATTCCCTCTTTGTACTTCCATTTCTCTTTCTATCATTTCTACTATAGCTTATTTTTCAAGCTTATGGTGTATAATAATACAGGATTTATATAGCGCCAACAGTTTGCGCAGGGCTAGGTCCACCGTTCTCAGCAACTGCTTATTTTGCTTGGAGTATTGGTGCTTCCTGGGCTATTCGACATCAGACTTCGGTAGCTCAAGTTTTCTAAGGCTGCTACCTGGTTGGTCTTTGGTTCATACTCTAACAAAGTTTTACCAAGAGGACGTTTTGAGCCTCCTGAGGATCAGAACTTTGGTTGGCTTTGCTGCGTGAAGTTCTAACCTGCTCTGGTTTATTTGTTAGGGGTGTATTGCCTTGTTGCACTCGCCTCATATTCAGTGCTTTGGGAGATTGCTATCATTATGGACAAGGCTCGACAAAGCCCAGGCGCCAGCTTGCCATGGCGACCAGAAACCACGTCCTGGCGAGCGGCAGCCGATCCTTCTCTCCACTCACGATCTCCGATTCAGTGAATAGCCGTTCTCTGCTCTAGCTGACAGCTGTTAAAGAAAAGCAAAAATCCAGACAGCCTGCCAAATTTCTGACAACATGGCTGATAAGTATAACCACTTCAATACCAAGCAATACCAGGCACTTACCCCCCTTCCCACCCAGACTAATTTTCAGCTTTCAGCACTGTTGTATTTTGACAATTGCGCGGTCATGCAATGCTGTACCCGAATTACATTTTTATCATTTTGTTCCCACAAATAGAGCTTTCTTTTGGTGGTATTTGATCACCTCTGGTGTTTATATTTTTTGCGTTAGAGCTTCCAACGGAAGCTCTTTACTGAGATCGGTAATGTAGTGGGCCAGACTGACACACCACACCACCGATCGCCGCAGTGTGTGCCCCCTAGTTATCCTGAATCACTTCAATAGACATCCGGTCAGGATAACGAAACCACTCTGCCGCCATCATTTGTCTATAGGGCGGGCGACAAGTGGATAAACAATGTATCTTTTTGGTTCTTTTATCAAATTAATGAACTCCGGTCTGTAAATGAGGTCAGTTTAACCACGTAAAGCAGAGTTCCGCCCATTTAAAAGTCAGCATCTACAAAAAGTGTAGCTGCTGACTTTTAATGAGCCACTCGCCTGTCCCACAGTCAAGCGATGCAGCCGCCAGATGCCTCGCTCCTCTCCCCTTCCACTCCACGGCGCCAGCATTGAAAGTGTGGGCATCTGGCTGTGGCTTCACAAGCTGCGTGTTGTGAATGTCCGGGCAATCTTCTGTGACCCGTGATGTGTTCCAGAAGATTGGGGGGGTGGGGGACTTCTGCCTGGCACTGTGGCACCAGGGGCGGAAGTGGGAGCTGGGTACCTATCAAAACTAGGTGGGGGAACACACATTAGGCAGGAAGTGGCTGCAAAGAGGCAGCAGAAGATCAGCAGCACTGGGATACTTCTTTCATCCTTTTTTTTTTTTTTTTTTTATATATTTTATTTAAAGTGTCAATAAGGCTTCATTTAGATGTGCATTAGAGACATGTTTTTGCCACCCACCAATGGCCACCCTTAAGCTCCATTAGGCAGCAGATGAGGGTGTTTTACATGCGATGCATTAGGCATAATGAGGAGTTTCCCCCATAACAGGTTTTTAATGTCACTCTTTCTGGCCAGCCTGTAACACTGATGTAACGGTGTTATGTTGGAGTTATTGACTGGCTGCTCTGCTGTGAGTAAGTTAGGGTTAGAGGGCGCAAATTACTTGCCTTACCCCAGGGTGCTGACAACCCACACTATGCTAAAAAACTGTCTTCTAACTTTAGCTGGCTAAATTCAAAGCAAATTTTTCAAGCCCTGATTATGGATATGAAGGTACCCTGTGTCCTGGGATATACGATAAATAATATTGAATTTTTGGCTTGCCTGTAAAATCTTTTTGTGAGGTACATCACAGGACAAACAGATTCCCTCTTTTGTGTTTCATGGCTTGCTAATAACTAAAGCTATACTTAGCTGGGGGGAGCTATGCTTTGGAGGGAATTTCCTGTGTCCAATTACTTGTAGGTGGCAGCTTAAAGCAGAACTCCAGGAAAAAACTTTTTTCCATGTCCTTGTTGCTGATCTCCTACCTTCACCAACTATGCCATCCATCTTCTGCTGAGCTATGTAGTTCCTCTGTAGTAGCCTGCTGAACTTTCAGAAAAAACGTTATTGCCCTGTGGTTTCCTGTTTGTAAGACCGTTGGCTGCTATTCCTCCTGTATCCTCAGCCAGCGGTCTTGTGACAGCCCACCTGTAGTTCTCTAGAAGCAGCACGGACTCGCATTTCCGCTCTGCGCACTGTAGTGGGCGGAGGGGGGTCTCTCAGCCCCCGGTCTGTGCCGGTCTGTGCCGCCCATGGAGGTGGTGTCCTCCTCCTCTGCTCCCTCCTCCCTTTGCTCCCTGCCAGCACCGCCCTAGTCCCCCTACTGCCACCACCCACTATCTCTCTGTGCTGAGAGTGGGGAATGTTTCCAGAGATCAGCCGTATTGCAGAGCGAAGATCTCGGGCTGACAGGTGTTGTATGTGTAAACACCGCTCGCAGTAATGTCCCACCTCCCGGTGCGCTGTCTATCACAATGCCGTTCGGGAGGCAGGACATTACTGCGAGTGGTGTTTACACATACAGCACAGAGATCTCCAATATGCAATGTGTCTGATCTCTGGTAACATTCCCTGCTGTGCACTGATGGGCATTGATAAGCCGCACTGATGGGCACTGGTGTGACCGCACTGATGGGCACTGATAAGCTGCACTGGTAGGTACTAGTGTGACTGCACTGATGGGCACAGATAAGCCACACTGGTGGGCAATGATCAGCTGCACTGGTAGGCACAGATGAGACCGCACTTATGGGCACTGATAAACTGCACTGAGGTGGCACTGATAAACTGCACTAATGGGCACTGATATGCTGCACTGCTTTACTGACACTGTCTACTGCCAAATTTCTGTAGGAGGGGTTTCCACCATCCCTGTAAAGTTTGCAGTCATTTTCATGTCTTATTTTCAGTGTGATGTGTATTATGTGTGATGTTGCATATCACAGAGACCGGTATTGTGGTAATATTGAAGTTTATTGAGATTTCCATCCATTAGAGGGTTCCGCCATTATTGTGTTATTGATTAGTACGTTAGAGCTGCGCTTTTTTGTTTTTTCCCATGCAGACATTTACTTGTGTCACATGCTGATGTAAAGCAGCATGGCCCACCTCTTTCTGTGGTGCGGCTAGGGATGTTCTCATACACCATACCAGCACTGATTGCTGTTAGAAAGATCTCAAATCTGCAGCAGGAGGAGGAATATTTCTAATACTGAATTACAGAGTACAGTGTGTATAATATAACATTATGGGATGTGTGTATGGTTCAGTAATGATTACGTAAAGCATGTAAGGACAATACGTTTATCTCATGTTGTGGCTGGAGGTCAGGGAACACACATGCTTTGCATTTATTAGGCTGTAACTTCTCCTGCCCTGCTGTGTGTGTTACTGAATAGTGGGGCTGGCTGCAAAATGAGGGTTGTAATTTATGTTGCAGTAGGCTTGTTCACATTTATATGTGCAGGCTAATGTACCTCCCACATTCACTGTAATATGCAATACATGATGGGAAATGTAGTTTGAGGACAGTGTAGAGAGAAAAGAGGATATGATGCACTCGCTGCTCCAACAGAGCCTCCCTGGCAGAATACACGGTGCATTTTTTTGAACTGCAGAGCTGACTTCCTGAAAATTCAATTCAAATGTTCTCTTCAGTGGTAAGGAATTTCACAAATGTATTAATGGTTTAGTTCTTTGTGTAGGGGGGTGTACTAATGGGGGATTTTTTGCCAATCCTGGAGCTCTCTTTTAACCTGATCACAATAGATATGAGGGTACCCTGTGTCCTGTGCTGTGCTGTGCTGGATGTTTGTGTTCAGGTCCTTGGTTTTAAATGAACAAAATGTTGCCTATGAATGTTATATATTTACCCCCTGTGTACAGCACCAAAAGAGCCCTGGCCTTTTAGTTTTCTGGCATCTAGTAGATAGAGATGGGTGAGGGCTAGCTCACCCCAGGATTGCAAAGCTACACATGCTGCTTTTGCATGCTGTGCGATTTTGGAGCCCATTCAATTGAATATGCTGCAAATCGCATTGGACCACGGAAAAAGTAATGCATGCACTTACCCCACAAATAGAGCTTTCTTTTGGTGGTATTTGATCACCCCTGCGCTATAATTTTGAAACAAATAATTTTTTTTTACTTTTTGCTATAATACATATCCAAAAAAAATATAAAAAAAACGAATTTATTCATCAGTTTAGGCCGATATATATTCTTCTACATATTTTATATACATTTTTTGTACTAGTAATGACGGCTACCTGTGATTTTTTTTATCGGGACTGCGACATTGCGGCGGACAGATTGGACACTTTTGGAACCAATAACATACAGCGATCAGAGCTAAAAATAGCCACTGATTACTGTATAAATGTCACTGACAGGGAAGGGGTTAAACTCTAGGGGGCGATCAACTGTGTTCCCTAGGTGTGTTCTAACACTGTGGGAACTGGGCTGGGACATGACCGATCTCCCTGGGACCCTGACAGAATGGGGATACAATGACAGATCCCCGTTCTGCCTCTGTAGAAGGTAATCGCGGGTCACCGGCAGACATCGAGTCCACCCGACCCGCTGGCATGCTCATGCAGCGGACACGAGCCCCCGAACAGCTATATAAACCAAAAAGGTATGAATTATAAAGCGACACAGTTGAATCAATATCAGTGATTTTCACAGTAATAAACCACACTGGAATCCAAAATGTCCACATAACATCCATATACATGTGACCAGTTCTGGAAGACGTCACGTATGACGAAACATGTCGGGCAGAGCTATGTGCTGATGTGATCAGTTCTGAAAAATGTGCAGAATATGGAAAAAACCTAAGAGGAGAGGTACTTCAACGGAATTCCACCACCAAAGATCAAAGAGGCCCTCATGTAACACCCATCACTTTTATTAATGGGGACGCTTACCAGGAAAGATGAACCAACTATTTCTAGAATAGTCAGACACATTTGCAGATGAACCTCTGCAGGGTTAGATAAGTGATGGGGCCTTCTATGGACCTCCAGAGCATGTTGGGGGAATATGTCCAGTGGTGTCAGACTCCCGTAGAGCTGTTCTAGTCGTTTTTGGCCGAATATAGTTGGTATATGCAAAAAGAGCTCTGATAGTGTAATATAGCATGAACTAGGCTTATAAAAGCCAAAAAATCTACTTTACAATTGGTAAAATCAAGATATTCGCTTGCCAGCAAACAAACAATTACGCCCGCACTTGAGAGATCATGTGGGACGTGATCGCATCAGTGCATAGCTCTGCCCGACATGTTTCGTCATACGTGATGTCTTCCAGAACTGATCACATTTATATGGATGCTATGTGGACATTTTCAATTTGATGTGGTTTATTACTGTGAAAATCACCAATATTTATTCATACTGTGTCACTTTATAATTCATACCTTTTTGGTTCCTATATTGATTAGCGTGACTTTTATGTTTGTTATATGTTATATTGTAATTCTTTCACATGGTTAGTCGCTGCTGTCATTCACTGTTTTGGGTTTCTCACTTGGTATTAACATTACATTGGCATGCAGATTGCAAGGGCAGTGCGTTTGAACGTGGTGCGGGAAACGAGCAGAATTTACCTTTTCCGCACTGCATTCTGGTGTGAACCAGCCCTGAAACTGTTTTTTTTTTTCTGATGACACGTTATATGGTTCTTTAATTCTGAACCTGGAAGCACTCCAGTCTAAACACTTGCTACCTCAGTCTTTCTCTGGAAGAGACTTGTGAAGACGTACTGAAGCTTCCATTTACAACTTGGGGTTGAACTACTGAGCGCGATCTTGTTTTTAAAAAAAATTCGGAGGCTGCCTGGTTATCAGGGGGTTCCTTGGAGTAAGCACCAGACCAAAGGAGGTGAGAAATGGCTATAAATTGCCCCCTCTTTGTTTAAGCCCTTTGTTTACAGGGACTTACCTTTTAAGTAATTTGTCTAGACATGACCTAGAGGACACTTCCTTCACAGTTTATTTTTTTTTAATCAGATACCTTTTTGTTAGAAAGTTTTTTTTTTCTTTTACATTTCACATAGCAAACAAAACCAAAAATATCTAAGAGCAAAACTAAACTATAAAAAAACAAAAAAAAAAAACAAAAACCTTGACCATGCACCTTACAAATTATCACAGTTGATAATTGGAAATTACACACTTATCTTGTAGGTGAATTACACTTTCTAAATTTTTTTAGACCAGGAATTTGTTTCCAGCTCCAAAAAAATGCCAGCATGATTACAGCAATTCCATAAAATACTCTGATTCTTTGCAACTAATTTGTATGTTTTCTTACCAGTAAATGTTTTTTTATTTTAGGCCAACAGGCAAGATATGCAACACAGTTCATCTAAAGCGTATACAGTGACGGATAAGGTTTTGCAGAAGTATGAAAATAAAATTAATCTAGGTAAGTTTATGTGATTTATCAAACAAAAATAAAAGGAACTAATGCTTATACAGAGCACTGAGTTTAAGTACTTAAAGCTGAACTTCAGGCAGATATATAAAAGACACAAATTATTGCAGCTCTGTAATCCTTATTATCCTGTTAAATGTATTTTTTTAATGCACGTACCTGACTTTGCCTTAATATCGGCCTCTTGTACTCTACTCTACAGCAGAGCTTAAAAGAGTGGCGAGGGAGAATCGGCACAAATACACTGTCCAGCTACAGGCTAGGGGTGGGGAGGAGATTTGAACATAAAACTGTACCAGAGAAAGATCAGACCCCCTGTCATTCCAGGCAAGACTGCGGTGTATGGCAGCGCTGTGTCTGAATGGACAGAAATGCCAATCCTTTGGCATTAAAAAATGGCTCTTGTTTATGTATTTTATTTATGGATTTAGCTGTTTGTTTGCCTGTAGCTCAAGTTAAAGAGGAACTTTACCCTACCTAACTCCTAAAAAAAATAAAAATCACTAACACTTGTCCCTGTCTTTAAAAAAAAAAAAAAAAAAAAATACTACACAATGGTGTCGACATTTGTTTTGCTAAAAACAATAGTTCTCCCATAGTCGCGCGTCTCCACCACCGCCATCTTTGAGAGAGCAGTTTGATAGAGGGAAAGCAAATCAACTACAGGCTTGAAAGCATTTTAAATATTGTTACAGCATTTAGAAGTCTTTTGTAAGGCCCCATTCACACCTCCAGCGTTTTGTAGCTTGAAGCTCCAAAACGCTGGAGAAGAAAAAAATCAATTATTCTTTATGGAGATGGTTCACATCTCTACTCCAAGTCACCTGAAGCTCAAAAAAGTTCTGGAGCTTTTTTTGTAGAGCAGGCAGAATTTTTTGGTGCAAAATGAATAGAAATGCGCCATTTGTGCGTTGTTTTTTTTTTTTTTTGCACATCCACGCGTTTTGACGCGCTTTTGTGCATGATTTTTTTGCTCAAATTTAAATATTGTAAAACATAAAATAGCAATTTATGAATAAATGTAAACTAAATTCACTAATTACTATAAATCATCATAAAAATGAATATGTAATAATACATAAATGATAATCCGTAACCTTAAAACATATTTTATTATTATTATTAATAATATTTTATTTATTTTGTGTTAGGGTTACGGTTTTTAGTTATTTTATGTTATCTTTTTTATTTATGAGTTAATTATGTACTATTACTTAGTATTATTTAATTTATTTGTGTATTTATTTTACATTTTATTTATTTTTTTTAGTAGTAGTAATAGTAGTAGTAGTAGTAGTAGTAGTAGTAGTAGTAGTAACACCCTAACAAAAAATAAATAAATAACACTATGTCAGGAAGCTAGTTCAGCTAAAACAAATTCTTCTGCAGTTAATGCTCAATGATGATGATGATGATGATGATGATAATGATGATGATTTTTTTTATTTATTTTACATTTTATTTATGTGTTTATTTAATTTATTATGATTCATTATCATGTATTAATTGAGTATTTATTTTTTCTATTGTATTTTATTGATTTTTGGCATTGGGATTGTGTTTTATTTATTTTATAATAATTATTATTATTATTTTATACAAAATTCCAATGCCTAATAGTAAATACATAATAATGTATAAGTAAAAATACTACTAAATATCATTAATCACT
>BLSH010536202.1:944623-958395 GCA_018402905.1 Glandirana rugosa | reverse complement strand
CCCCCCCCCCCCCCCCCCCCACATATAGAGCTTTCTTTTGGGAGGTATTTGATCACCTGTGCGGTTTTTATTTTTTGCTCTATAAACAAAAAAACAGACAATTTTGAAAAAAACTAAACAAATGTATTCATCAGTTTAGGCTAATATGTATTATTCTACATATTGTTGGTAAAAAAAGATCCCAATAAGTGTATACTGATTGGTTTGCGCAAAAGTTATAGCGTCTACAAAATAGAGGATAGATTTATGGCATTTTTATTATTTTTTTTTTATTTTTTTCACTTGTAATGGCGATCAGTGATTTTTAGCGGGATTGCGACATTGCGGTGGACAGATCGGACACCTAACTGACATTTTTTACACTTTTTTTGGGAACCAGTGACATTATTACTGTAATCTGTGCTAAAAATATGCACTGATATTGTACTAATGACACTGGCAGGGAAGGGGTTAACATCAGGGGCGATCAAATGGTTAAATGTGTTCCCCGTTTGTTATTTACTAACTGTATGGGGGACTGCGTGACTGGGGAAACACACAGATCCATCTTCCTGGTTAGCCTGAATGTCATCCCCTGACAGAACGGAGATCTGCCTTGTTTACACAGGCAGATCCCCGTTCTGTCTCTGCAGGGAATGATTTTGGGCGGCCGGCGGACATAGAGTCCGCAGGACCCGCTGATTAGCTCCCCCACTGGCCAATCGGAGCGAGCACGCGCCCACAAATGCTAGTGCACGAATCGCCGTACCGGTACTGAGTGGCAAACAATGCCCTGGTCATAAAGGGGATAAAAGCTTTCTGGAGGTCAAGTGGTTAAAAAAGATCTCAAGGAACCAATTAATAGGCATGTATAGTAGGAACCCCTTGAGGGGCCTAGACAGACGGCTGGTGAGGTTCAGACACTTATCAGGATATGGGATTGGTGAGGAACATAGCAGAAGGTCCTGCTATTTTACTAGTGACATTACATTGCGTAATAGGACTGGTGTGAAAAGGACTATGTGTTGTGGGAATTTCAGGGAGTAGAGTAAAGCTGGCCATACATTTTTTTTTTTTTTGCTGTGTCTATTGTATTTAGACAGCCAGCCCCACTGCCTGGTCCCTTTTTTGTTTTTTTAATCGGGGCATGTCTGGTGGGAGGTGGCTGACAGGGCCATTCACTGAGCACATTTCCTGAGGAATCAGCAAAAATTCTTACTGTATGGTCATCTTAAAGTAGTTGTAAACTAGTTTTTTATTATTTTTTTATTTTATGTAAATAAAAAAGTTATACTTGCTCTTTGCAAGTCTCTGCTCTCTCTCTTCTTCATGTGCCCCTATAGGAAACTGTTCTTCCTATGGTGACACATGTGTGGGTGCGCTGCCAAGCTAGGCTGCGTGGCTCGCCCCCTACTCATTGGATTTGACTGACAGCAGCAGGAGCCAATGTCTCCCACTGCTCTCAGCCAAGCCCGTGAGAGGGGAGAGAGAAGCCTAGCAAATGAGCATATGCAGGGTTGATGTAGGACTCAGGTAAGCATTTGGGGGGGATGGTGGAGAAACAGCTACTGAAATGTTTTTTTTTTTTTTACCTTAACCACTTGATTACTGGGCACTTAAACCCCCTTCCTGCCCAGGCCAATTTTCAGCTTTCAGTGCTTTCACTTTTTGAATGACAATTGTGCGGTCATGCAACACTGTACCCATATGATATTTTTATAATTTTTTTTCACACAAATAGAGCTTTTCTTTTGTGGTATTTAATCACTACTGGGGTATTATTTTTTGCTAAACAAACAAAAAAAAGACCGAAAAATTTTGAAAAAAAAAATCCATAGTTAATAAAATTTTGCATGCAGGTAATTTTCTCCTTCACTGATGGGCACTGATGAGGCAGCACTGGTGGGCGGCACTGATCAGGAGGCACTGGTAGGTGACACTGATAGGTAGCACTGATGGGGAACTGCTGGGCATTGCTTAGCAGTACTGATATGCACTGGTAGGTGGCACTGGTGGGCACTAGATGGTAGCAGTGGCTCTCTGTGTATGGGATCGATGTCTTGTTTGCACAAGCCGGTAGTCGGCTTATTTTTTTCTTTTCGCGCTAACAGATTACCTGCTTATGTTAACATCATGTGATCAGCTGTCATTGTCTGGCAGCTGATCACGTGGTAAAGGGTCGGGATCTGCCCCTTTACTCGGATCTGTGATCAGCCGAGTCCTGCAGGGGGTGCAGGCAGCGCATGCACGGGAGAACGTACATGGATGCCCTCCTTGCAATTTAGGCCCGTGCTGTAGCGATCTTTCAGGTATAGCGCAGGCATGAAGAGGTTAAAGCATAACTTTACCTAATAACTTGTTTAAAAAGGTTTTTAGATATGTTGCGCAGAGTAAATAGATACCTAACATGTCATGCTTTAAAGAGGATCTGAAGCCTGCTCACATAATTTTTAATAAAAACATCTTTGCCATTCTGAAGCTTCCCTCCAACCACTTTGCATATTGTTTTATACATACTGTGATTCTGTACTTTCCAAATATGCTGCAGAAATCTCCCTCCACAAAGTCTGGCTGCATCCATTTTAACTGTGGGCAGCTGGAGCTGCTGCCTGTTCACTTCCTGGATTTACACAGAGGCACACCTCCAGCTCTGCAGCATTGCATCTTTCATTGGCCCTCTTATGACTCACCCCCCCCCCCCCTTCCTGGCAAGGTCTCACAAGAGTGAGAGAGAGCTGTGCATGATGTCATAAGCCTAGGCTAATGACCAGACAATAAACAGGAAGTGGGATGTATAAGGTATTTACTGGCAAAAAAAATGTTTTACTATCCAAAGTTAAAACAACAAGGCAGAAGATTTACTAGATGTAAAGTTGAAAAAATGACTGAAAGTCCCCTTTAAAATTGTGCAGAATGGCGACAAACTACGGTACTTAAAAATCTCAATAGGCAACGTTTTAATCGCCTTTGCAAGTTAATTGTTAATCATTACAGAGGTGGTCAAGCGCTAGAATTATTGCTCTCAATCTAACGTTCGCGGCAATTCCTCACATGTGGTAAACGTTTACATATGTGTGCGTGGCTTGCGTTTGCTTCTGCGCGTGAGCATGGAGGAATGGGGCGCTTTCAATTTTTTTTTCTGTCTTATTTATTTTGCTGTTTTATTTTTTATTTTTACAAAAACTTGTTTACTTGCACACTGGACCAGAAGTGATGTCATGACGTTGCTCCGGTCTTCCAAAGCCATAGAGATCTACTCTTTGATCACCTGTGACCAGCCGGCGGCACCGTCGGATCTTTACTCAGGCAAGCCGGCAAACTGTAAGCCAGAGAGACCCCCTCCCGCTGCTTCTGAAAGTGTTCCAGTGGCTCATGAGCCACTGGGAATGGTTTCAAGAAAAAGCCAGCCGCCGGCTGAAAAACGAACAGTACCGGGGTTTGGCTGATATCTTGAGCCATAATCCTGGTAAACCACTTGCAAACTGCAACCTATATATACACATATTGTGGTTGGCAAGTGGATAAACCCTATAGACAATAATTTTTTTAATCTTTCACACAGTTATGTACCTGCAAAAGGTGCCGGCATGAAGTGATTTAGCAGGACTTCACTTTCTGACTAAAGTTTCAGTTTAATGCATACCATGGGAAAATAAACCCTTTCATTGAAGATGCGATTGCTGGCAGAAGGGACCCTGGCAAAGGGTTATTACCTGTGCAAGACAACAGTGATGGGCAACAATAAAAAGTAGTTAGTTGCGTTATAAAGAGATTTTCGTTGTTCTATTTGGTTTTAGTACAGTCTGCATGGATGCACATTTCCTACTGTTAAAAACCCTTTTCCTCGCTACAAAAACACTGATTTCACTAACCAGTTAAAATGAAATGTCAATAAAAATCACGCTAATTGTCTGCTTTTATTGTTGAAGGTTAAACACTGCAGGAATTCCTTGTCCGGAGCCCATTTTGCTAAAGAGTCATGTCCTCGTGATGGAGTTTATTGGGAAAAATGACATGTGAGTAACTTTTTTAAATTCCCTTTTCAAAGTGAACTTTAAGAGGATTAGGTATCTAAATTATTTGAGCAAGTAGTAGTTGGTGAACTACTTTTTCATTATCGGTATGTGTTTTTAAAGCGAACTTTATCAAAGTGCCTGGAATATGTGTTGCCCTTTAGCGGTGGATCTAATTCAGTTCTGCTATTGTAAATGGCAGTCTAGTTATTAGGGGGAGCTCAGACAGCTCGTTCTACAGTTTCGGACACACAAATTATGTGTATTCTGTGTTTTTTTTTTTTTTTTAAACCTGTTTCTCTTTATATTTTTCTTTTGATTTTCTTCTGTTCTGTTCTCAGCAATCTTTTGCTTACATTTAAAGGCCAGCTCCCTTACTGAAGAATGCCCAGTTATCGGATTCCAAAGCCCGGGAGCTTTACTTAGACATCATTCAGTACATGCGAAGGATGTACCAGGATGCCAGGCTTGTGCATGCAGATCTCAGTGAATTTAACATGCTGTAAGTAAGCCATATGTCCATATTCCAATTGTGATTTAGAGTGAAAGAAATGTGTGCAGTACTCAGGCATAAACTTTATCTAAAGCACTCCTAACAGAAATCCTAGATCCAGTTCTGATTCTAATACCAAGCAAGTGTGAATGGTGCTAAAATAAATCCATTTTATTGGCTAATACATTTATTTTGTAAAAAAAGCGACCACTACCACCACAACCAAAGAAAAAAAAAAAAACAGTTGGTAATCCCAATTAACAGAAAACACATGATTTGGAAATGACAAAATAAACCAGTCACAAAGCAAACTTCATGCAAAAATTAAGAGACCACTTGTCTACCGGACACTTTTACCCCCTTCCCGCCCAGACCAATTTTCAGCTTTCAGTCCTCTCACATTTTGAATGACAATTACGTAGTCATGCAACACTGTAGCCAAATGAAATGTTTATCAATTTTTTTCTTTGAGACTGATAGAGCTTTCTTTAGGTGGTATTTAATCACCACTGGGGTTTTCTATTTTTTTGCTAAACAAACGAAACAAAGACAGGCAATTTTGAAAAAAAAAAACAAAAAAAACTTTTTCTTTGTTTCTGTAATATTGTAATTGTTTTATAATATTTTGCAAATAAGTAATTTTTTCTTCTTTGCTGATGGTCGCTGATGGGCTGCACTGGTTGGTGGCATTGATGGGGCTGCACTGATTATCAGTGTAAATGATGTGCTGACAGGCTTTTTGGTTAACAGCTCTCCTTTCCTCCCATAGACACAGTTTGTGATTCGATACAGCTGATCATATGATAAAGGGCCACTGTGATTGGCCCTTTACCCCAATCTGTGATCAGCTGTGTCTGAAGGTCACAGAGCGTGCCCTATGCTCGTCGCAGGAGGTGCACAGGGGTGGTTCTGGGAAGATGTTTATCGATGCCCTCCCAGAACAGAGTGACCGCATTGTAGTTGTCTTTAATCTATAGCGCGGTTGGCAAGTGGTTAATAAAGCTTAATGAGCCTCTAAAAAAGCTTTTCTATTTGGGTCATTTGACTGATGTATTCTTGTATGTGAAAATACTTGAATTAGTTAAGTGCCAAGGAGGCACTTTTATACTTGTGTATAGAAAACCCAGCAGACTTTGCTCAACTGATCACTAATGTGCCCCTATGACTCTGAGAGCCAATGTTGTTTCTGAATTAAACACTTGACTGTTAATTTCAGCAGTGTAAACAAAATCTAGAGGAAAGGCTGATAGTGTTTACATTCCCGTGGGCATGTACCAACCCTTGTGGTTGTTATAAGAGATGACTTGAAAATTTTTGGAAGGAAAGCACTTTGAGAAAGAATGTCTTGTTAGGCTTTAGTCCTAGTATTCGCTAAAGTGGGTACAGTGGTCCATATGTATTCATGCCATGACTAGCTTTCTAATAAATTCAATGTAGGCAGCAGTTGAACAGTAAAGTAGTATGCACTATGCTAGTGTCTTATTTGCACAGTTAGGCCTCTTGTGCTCTGCAGCTTGAAAAAGCTCAGTACAGCTTTACGTCTCATGCGCGCAAATGCTCGTTTACATATTGTGCAGAAAGAGAATGAGAGAATAAGCTTGTGCGCATTTGCAGGAAAAGGCATGAATGCATATAAGCGAAAATGCGTGTAAATATGCACAAATACAAATAGCAAAGAAAATCTGAAAAAATAGATGCTCAAACAGGAGTATCGTGCAAGAGGCCTTAAAGTATAGCTAAAGCAAAACTTGTTTTGTATAGAATGGAGAGGGATTAGGATGCTTGTCAGTTTTTATTGCTGTCTTTGTCCCCATTAAAGTGGTTGTTAAGCCACTAACTGACCATTCTATCATCCCTTCTGTCACATAAAAAGCCGTGTCCTAGTGCCTGTGCTTTATTAAAAAAAAAAAAAAAAGGCAGATTTCTACCTGTTTTAAGTGTCTTCCAGCGATCACATGACTCCAGGCTCTCTGCTCTCCCCATCTGATGGCTCCAGCGGGCGGGGCCGAAATTCCCCTGCTGATGACAGCCAGGGAGGAGAGGAGCAGAGAGCCCAGGAGCCATATGATCGCTGTAAGACGCTGATAAAACAGGTAGAAATCAGCTTTTCTTATTTTTTATTAAGCACAGGCACTGGGCACCGCTTTTTATGTGACAGAGGGGGTGATATAATCAGTTGGCTATGAAGCAGTGGGGAGAGATGCACAGCGTCGCTAGTGAGAGTTGACAGGCAGATAGGGGAGGGGGAGGAGGAAAGAGGGAGACATAAGAGAGCCGCAAATAGCAGTGCATGACGGAAGCACGTATGCTGACCACGTTGGCAGGCCCTGATATATCGCGGTCAGCGTACAGAGGGGAGGATGGAAACTGGCAGGACCAGCCAGGTATTTCAGGTGCTACAGGGGGCCAAAATACACAGCACCAGCACTGTGCTGTTATTCATGCTTTAAGGCACAGGTGTCAAAGTGGCGGCCCTCCAGCTGTTGCGGAACTACAAATCCCATGAGGAATTGCAAGGCTGGCAATTACAAGCATGACTCCCACATGCAGAGGCATGATGGGACTTGTAGTTTCGCAACAGCTGGAAGGCCGCCAGTTTGAAACCCCTGCTTTAAGGGAACAGGATCCGTTTTTTTTCTTTGTTAACCCCCCCAAAAAAAACAATGCTTTAAGGAGATTCACCTTTTCTATTTATCTTGTTTACCATTATCATCAAAAGTGAAAGTAAAAGAAGATCCCAAGTTTTGGGTTGTCCCCAAAAAAGTAAGGGAGGGGAAATCTTCCAGTGGGGTACACCAGTTCTGGTGAACTGGGGGTCCCCAAAGAATTCCCTTAATTTGTAGTGATTTACTCTCACTTGTTTCACACTCTCACACCTGTTTGACTATGGGACAGTGAAGGGAAATCTCTGCAATGGGACACATATGGCGAAAAAAAATCTGCCAGGGTTTATAACCCTCTTCCGCTCTATCCAAATTGGAAAAAAAGTTTTGCCCATAGTTCTACTTTATTGAGAAATTAGTTATTCATACAATGCTTATGCCTTTTATGTAGGAAATACATTTTGTGCGGCTCCAGCGGAAACTTAGACAGATTTTTTTTTTTTTTTCTTCTTTTACATTATGAGATTTGATTACTGTGTATTTAGATAAACTAATTTGTATTTTTTTTTTCCTTTTCTCTTACCTCTCAATATAAAGTTACCATAATGGCCAAGCTTATATAATTGATGTATCTCAGTCAGTGGAGCATGATCACCCACATGCTTTGGAATTTCTTCGCAAGGACTGCGTCAATATAAATGGTGAGTTTTCAGAATTTGCACACATTTTGAATTGACCCACTTGTTTGAGAATCTCTTGTTTCTTCCCAGGTGATATTACAGGAGATGGAAGCAAGTCGCATTGGTCGGCACAGTCACGTGGCCACTCTGATCAATGACCACAAGCGGCTTACAGCAGTGTGGGCATGAGAGTTAATGTGGGGGGGGGGGGGTTTGTATTTAATTTTTTTATCAAAAGGTTATCTTGGCATTTAATAAAACAAAAAACATTATTTTAATTGTTGCTTTGGAGCCTGCAGAGTAATGTAACAATAATTACCACAGTTGCAATGCACAGGCATCTGCATACTCTTTCCCTAGTTATGGGGGCTAGAGGAAGTGTACAACCATGGGACCCTGCACTCCACTGAACTCTACAACCCCCCTTGTCGTGGTGGCATATGAGACTAGTAAACTCTCCATTTACAGATAAATGTGAATGGATGATGTTTTTGTGTTGGCTATGTACAGCTGCATTGCATTCAAAACTAAACAGAAGCCTACGGAGAGAAACACCTTGAAATTTGTGTAAGTGTAGGAAGTGGTATAGGGTGTTTCATGTTACACCCAAAATATGATTGTAACATGAAACATGGCTCCAAAGGTGGAATTTTGACTCTTTTGAAGTAGTCAGATGTGCTAGCAAGTGCAAAGACACAATACAAGTGAATAAAAAATTGTTTATGCAAATGAAAAACACCAAATACTTGATTTTTCTGTTCTTAAAGCGGAGTTACACCCAAAAATGGAACTTCCGCTTTAAGCACTCTTCGCCCCCTTACATGCCACATCTGGCATGTAATTTTTTTTTGGGGGGGGGGGAGTGTGTCCCCAAGTTTCAGAGGGACTTCCTGTCCCTCTGACTCTTCCACTCCTACTAGGCGGCCCCTCCCTCCCTGGCAATCTTCTGGGACACGTCACAGGTCCCAGAAGATTGCCTGGCCACTAGGAATGCGCAGCGCGACTCGTGCATGCGCAGTGGTTGCCCGGCCGTGAAGCCGGGCCGAGTGCCCACACTAGGAATGGTGGGGCCGCCGGGAGGAGCGGGGAGACGAGCGAGGCTTCGGGAGCAACTGTCGCTGGACCGGGAGACAGGTAAGTTACTGCTGACTTTTAATAAACAAAAAAAGTGTGGAACTTTAAGTTTGTGACCGGGTCTCTTTAAGGTAAACTGAGGGACTTTTTGGCTTTAGCACAGCTTCATTGTTTGCTGGAAAGCATTAGCAGCTCGATGACTGAATTTATTTGTTGCCCGGATATCTCTAGTTTCAGTGAGTTACTACCCCAGATTTGTAAGTGCGAACTCCTGCATAAATGTCTTGTGAACTTTGAATAGATAGAAGCCAAATTGTCAGCAAAACAGATTGGGAATTTGCACCTTCTGAAGCTGTTTAGCAGTTGCCATTGGCTGCACAAAAAATGTTAATGGGTTTTTCAAGCCTTTAAGAAAGAGGGGGTCAGCATAGCGTCCAGGCAGCTAGCATTCTCAGAAGAAATAATCAGTGGCAGCTGTGTTTCTTTTACAACAAATTTTCCTCATAGCTGAAGTTTAGTTACATTTTGTTTTTGTCTTTTTGCTCTGCAGCACCAGGGACATAATTTGCATGTAATAAAGTGTGTTCCATTTCTGGCTGGCTGCTGCATAGTGTAGGAACCTTAACATCAACTGTTGTGAGCCTGCTTCCTTCCTTCATTCATTGAACTCATAGTATTTCCCAGAATTCAAAGTTTCCTAGGATTTGGAATAAGTCATTCATTTGCTCATCCTCCATTCACAGAATGCTTTGCATCCTGCAAAACCATAGCATGAGTTCTATAAATGGAGGAGGAAAGAATGGGTGGGCGAGTGGTGCATCTCTGACATTCTAGCGAAGGTTAATGTTGACCTCAGCAGAATTTGGAAGATCAGTGCTGTGGGGAGAATATTTCTAGACTATTCAGCAGCCACACTTTATTAAGGGGAAGGTATGGCCCTGCTGCTATATAGCCCAAAAAAAAAATCAGAACTTCAGCTTAAAAAAAAACATGGCTATGAAAACTCAGATGTCTAACAGTTTGGATCAAAATGTGGATTAAAATGTTTTTACTGGAAGAAAATATAGATATCTTTTTATGATTACTTCTACGGGGCTATGCTTGTAAATGAGTTCTGTTAGGAAAATATCCACACATAAATACAAAAAGGTACACTATTTAAATACACGTTTGGCTGAATCCAACAGATATTTATTTTCTTTACCTGTTTTAGTAAGGCCTCATACATACGGGCGTTATGCAAAAACGAGCTGTAACGTCGGCACCGACGCCAGGAAAAAATCTGCGTTAAAAACGCGATTTCATCTGCGTTTTGCATTAGCGTTAATGCGCGTTATTGAGTGTCAGCGTTAAGTCGCGTTTGTTTTAAAATGTCCTTTAAAACAAAACTGCCGGCGCTAAAACCGCCGGTCAACGTTGCTACGGCACTAATGCACGCTATTGAGCGTTTTGCCGGCTCAGCGTCAAAAACGTCATAACGCTGCAGCTTTGGAATGCGCAGGTCCTGCGTTAGATTTACAGCTTAAGAACGCAGACGCCATCTACAGCTCAATAACGTCAACGTGTATATGAGGCCATTGAATAACATGGTGTGGTGTTCTTAAGCTGTAAATACAGCTCAAAAACACGGCGTTAATAACGACGTGTGTATGAGGCCTAAATGTTTAGGTTATTTTGTATTCGTAAAATTTACTGAAGACATTTTTGTGCTCGGCAGATTTCTTTGTGAAGTACAATGTTGCAGTAATGACGGTACGAGAACTGTTTGAATTCATCACAGATCCATCTATTACTCAGGATAACCTGGATGCCTATTTAGAAAAGGTATTTTAATCTTTCATTTTTTTAAAATGGCTTTACAGTGGCTGACCAGCCAATTCTGCCATTTCTGTCATACATGTAAACAAAGGGATTTTATTAAAACTTACCGTAAAATCCTTTTCTCTTTGTTCACTGACAGACGCAGCCCTTCTTTTGACAAGTGGGTTATATGCACATCCTACCAGGAGTAGACCTAGGCAAATAGAAAGAAAGCAAGCTGACCCCTCCCAGGGGGCCATCCTCTCTCTCACATATAACCCCCCTGCTGTGCATAGCATATCAGTTCGTAACAAGCCGTGCAAACGCAACACAGAGGGGTGGGTGCTGCATCTGTCCGGGAACTCAGAGAAAAGGACTTTACGGTAAGTTTTAATAAAATCCCTTTTTCTCTTACATTCACTGACAGACGCAGCCTTTCTTTTGACAAGTGGGATGTCCCAAAGCTGTGTCAGGTAAGAGGGGTGGTAAACAATAACAACTGTACCCAACAGAGTCCTCTCAGGAGGCGCCAGCCGCGCCTACACCACCGCCTGCAAAACTTTGCGGCCAAAGGCAGCATCCACAGATGCTGAAATATCAACTTTGTAAAACCTAGTAAACGTGTGCACCGAGGCCCAAGTAGCCGCCTTGCACACCTGTGACACCGAAGCCTGGTGTCTGAAAGCCCAGGAAGTGCTAACTGCCCTGGTGGAATGCGCCGTGACTGGAAAAGGGGGGACTTTGCCCTGAACAGTTTACGCATGGGTCACGGTCTGCCTGATCCAACGGGAAACAGTAGCCGACGAGGCCGCCAATCCCTTGCGTGGACCCTCCGTCAGTACAAACAACGCATCAGACTTCCGAAAAGAAGCTGTAGTCTCCAAGTACACCTGCAAAGCCCTCACAACATCCAAGGAATGTAACTCAAATTCTTTGGGATGCGACGGGTGCGGACATAAGGAAGAACAATGTCTTCATTAATGTGAAAAGAAGAGGCCACCTTCGGTAAAAACGAAAGAGGACGCAAGACCGCCTTGTCCTTGTGAAGGACTAGGTAAGGAGACTTTGCAAGACAACGCTGCCAACTCAGACACCCGCCTAGCGGATGTAATGGCCACCAAGAAAGCCACTTTCTGCAACAGCAATTGTAAGGGAATATCCCTGATCTTCTCGTACGGTGGTTTCAGTAGAACAGAATGCACCAATTCAAATCCCACGACGCCAAGGGCGACCATCTCTGAAGAGCCACATAGCGTACACCCTGTACAAATGTACGAATCAAAGAATTCGACGCCAAGGGCTGCTGAAAAAGAATCGCCAGAGCTGAAATCTGACCCTTGAGGGTACTCAATGCCATCTTTTTATCCAGGCCCTGCTGCAAAAAAGTCAGGACCCTGGACACCACGTAAGAGCGGGGGTTCCAACCCCCCGCCTCGCACCAAGCAATATAGGCCTTCCAGGTGCGATGATAAATTTTGCGCGAAGTACACTTGCACGCTTTAAGCATGGTAGGGATCACTGAGTCAGCGACACCCCTATCCCTCAACACCTGGGACTCAATAGTCAAGCCGTCAAAGCCAGCGAGGGTAAAGCAGGGTGCAGAATGGGTCACTGCAACAGAAGATCTTCTCGCAGCGGAAGACGCCAGGGAACATCTGCCACCATTCGCACCACGTCGGCGTACCAAGGGCGCCGAGGCCAATCCGGAGCCACCAGGATTGTCGGAATCCCCTCCACTACTATCCTGCGTAGTAACCGCGGTAGAAGCTTGATGGGAGGGAAGGCGTATAGGAGTCGATACCGACCCCACGGCGCTACCAACGCGTCCGTGTCGGCTGCCAGCGGGTCCCTTGTCCTGCACACGATGGTCTGCACCTTGTGATTGAACCTGGACGCCATGAGGTCCACGTCTGGCATGCCCCACTTGTGGCAAAACTGCTGGAACACCTCTGGATGCAGGGACCATTCTCCCTGATCCAGCGCCTGGCGTCTGAGAAAGCCCGCCTGCCAATTTTTTACGCCCGGAATGTAAATGGCGGAGATTGCCGGTACGTGCAGTTCTGCCCATCTCAGAATGAGAGCCGCTTCTGCAGCCACTGCCGAGCTCCTTGTTCCGCCCTGATGGTTCACGTACGCCACAGCCGTGGCGTTGTCCGACTGAACCTGAACAGGTAGGCCGCGCAGACTTACCGTCCAGTGGGAGAGGCAAAGCCTGATCGCCCTCAACTCCAGTACATTGATCGGAAGGCGGGATTCCTGCGCCGACCAATGGCCCTGGGCAGATAATTTCCCCAGGAACCCTCCCCAGCCCGATAGGCTGGCGTCCGTCTTGACTATCGACCAGGTCAGGGGAAGGAAGGACTTCCCCAACGTTAGGGCTGGGGCCCGAAGCCACCAGGCCAACGATCATTTGGTCTGATGATCCAATCTGATCAGCTGGTCCAGGGACAGCGGAGACTTGTCCCACCGTGACAGAATCGCTCGCTGTAGAAGCCGAGTGTGACTCTGGGCGTAAGGTATTGCCTCGAAGGCCGAGACAATGAGCCCCAACACCCGCATACAGAACCATAATGAGGACCACTGGCGTGACAGCAGGGTTCGCACCGCTGCCTGCAGAGTCAGTAACTTGGCTGGAGGTAAGAACACCTTCGCCTTCCCCGTGTGCAGAATCTGACCCAGATATTCCAGGCGACAGGACGGGGTCAACGACGACTTTTGCAGGTTGATCAACCAGCCAAAGTCTTTCAATGAGGCCATGGTGATAGCCACGTTCTCCTCCACAGCCGAAGCAGACTCTGCTTTCAGGAGTAAGTCGTCGAGGTAAGCTACCACCGCGATGCCTCAACAGCGCCAGCACTGGGGCCACCAGCTTGGTCAACACCCGAGGAGCCGAGGCCAGACCAAAGGGAAGTGCCACGAATTGGTAATGAACATCTCCCACTGCAAAGCGCAGGAAGCGCTGGTGCCGGAGACAAATGGGAACGTGGAGATCCGCGTCCCTGATATCCAGAGATGCCATGAAGTCCCCTTGGTGCAGGGCGGCCACCACCGAATGGACAGATTCCATTCTGAATTTTCGCGCTTTCACAAAGTGGTTTAGCGCCTTTAGGTCCACAGTTTTCAGCAGCAA
>BLSH010536202.1:915823-936402 GCA_018402905.1 Glandirana rugosa | reverse complement strand
ACCCCCTCCCCCCCCCCCCCCCCTTAGACTGTCATTGCTGCTGTCCAAGGTGCCCCTGTGCTCCTTCATCCAGAATGGAGGCACTCTAATACAGGAGGTGTGTCACTGGTCAGATCACCAGGAGAAAAAAAAAAAACAAATACAGCCACCACATCTAATGATTGGTAACCTGCAGTATATTACATTTTGGTTTTGGGTTTAATACTGCTTTGACATTACACTTGCCCTGCAAGCCTTGTGCTCCACACAAAACCTGATTTGTGTGAAGGCCTTCACGGTTGAAAGATTGCCTTTAAATAAAGGTGTTTTATAGGCTATGAAGATGGGAGCTGAAAGAACAGAAGAAGAAAGATCAAGTCAAGATAAGGTTGATGAAGAGGTAAGTGTCTTTCAGCATATGCACAGTGTAACAACCAGTCAAATACCTGCGTTTACCAATATACAAAAAAGACAAAAAATTGTCAGATACAGCTACAGTGTGATTGTTACAAGAACAGGTGTCCCCATTGAAGGATTTATTCCTTGCCTACTGCTCAAATGACAACTCAGAATTTTTGTAATATATTTGTGTGATATATTTATCTGGTCACTTGTGCTACTAAATAGTGGTAAATCTGTGTCTCCAAACCAATTAGCTCAACCTTCTTGCTGTTATCATGCAACAGGTTTCCCAGCTAAGCTCTTGTCAGCCCTATCCGCTTGATACTCCAAAAAGTCAATGCTGAAGTCCTTACATAATCTGCAGTTTATCAACAATTGGGTGATCCAAGCAGCTTATAAATTAGATCATCATTGACAACAGACTAGCTATGAGTATGTTTTTATAAGGTGAAATGCATTAGCTTTCTGCTGGGCTCTAGACCACTTTGTTGTTGATAAACAAATTCTCCAGATTATGTAGAGACTTTGTGCACAATTGAATGCACCTCGGTTCAAGTGTGATGTGGCTTCAATTTTGTGCTGCTGCGTGATTCATGGAGGTCTTTCAATGTGTGTGTATGTATCAGAATCAGAATCGGAAAAGGTTTATTGCCATGATCTGTAAACAAGGTTCACGGATTAGGAATTTGTCTTGGTGTTTTGGAGCAAAAGAAGAATAACAAAAAATATAATAAATACTAAGTAAAATACACGATAAATACAAAAGTAATCACAAGATTTACAGGGTTGGATAAGATAACTGTACAGGCTATTTAGACTGGGACATGTGCAAATGCAAAATTTACAGTGTCAAAGTGTCAAGTGGCAAAGTACAAAAATTACAGTGTGTAAAGTGTCAAGTGTTAAGTGTTCATGAGTCCCACAGCAGATGGATAGAAACTGTTTTTGTGGCGGGAGGTTCTGGTCCGCATGGACCGTAGCCTCCTGCCTGAGGGGAGTGGCTGAAATAGTCCATGTCCAGGGTGAGAAGGGTCGGTTGTGATCCGACCTGCTCGTCCCCGAGTCCTGGAGACGTACAGGTCGTGGATGGATGGAAGGCTGCAGCCGATCACCTTTTCTGCAGAGCGCACAATGCGCTGCAGTCTCTGTCTGTCCCTGGCTGTGGCTCCAGCGTACCACACGGTGATGGAGGAGGTGAGGATGGATTCGATGATGGCCGTGTAAAACTGCACCATCATCTGCACCGGCAGCTTTGCTTTTCTCAGTTGCCGTAGGAAGTATATGTGCATTATCTCACAAAAGTGAGTACACCCCTTACATTTTTGTAAATATTTTATTCTATCTTTTCATGTGACAACACTGAAGGAATGCCACTTTGCTACAATGTAATGTAGTGAGTGTACAGCTTGGATAACAGTGTAAATTTGTTGTCCCCTCAAAATAACTCGACACACAGCCATTAATGTCTAAACCGCTGGCAACAAAAGTGAGTATACCCCTAAGTGAAAATGTCCAAGTTGGGCCCAAAGTGTCAAGGTTTTGTGTGGCCACCATTATTTTCCAGCACTGACTTAAACCTACTTTACATTGTAGTAAAGTGTCATTTCTTCAGTGTTGTGACATGAAAAGATAATAAAATAATTACAAAAATGTGAGGGGTGTACTCACTTTTACTCCCTATCCCCATGCAAGTCGATAAACCCCCTTATTAAACCCACAAAAACAAAGCTACAGACTGTTTTCTGAGTTTGTGTGCCTGTGAAGATTCGGTGTGCCTGGCTGTGCAGGAGTGGGGGGATCCCTGTTCATCTCCAGCTCCTACGTAGAGATTATTGAAAATGAGGAGATGAATGAGGAGGTTAAGGTCCCATTCACACAGGGGCGATCCGACTTGGCGCGAATTTGCTAGGCAATTGCAGCGCGACTTCGGCGCAACTTCAGCGCGACTTACAACACGACTTATGCCAGGCGACTTTGCCTGTGGCCAATCAGAGAAGGGAGGGAGGGGCTTGCCCCAAACATAAATTCTATTCTTTTCACTGTAAAGTCGCTTGCATTAACATGGGGATGCGACTTGGAGGCGACTTCCATTCATTTCTATGTGCACAAGTCGGATAGAATTTGCCTTGAGTCGCGCAGGAACTTTTTTCTGAAGTTGGAGCGACTTAGTAGTGTACATTAAGACGGCTCCCATTCATTTCAATGGGATTTCAGATGTCAAGCAACTTGGGGCGACTTGAGGTGACTCAAGTCGGAGCGCAAGTCACCCCTGTGTGAATGGGGCCTAAATGAGGTTACTTACCTTCTACAAATGACAAGTAATGGATGTAATATTGTTTGGATTCAAGCAATAATATTTCTTAAAAAAACCTGGATTGCTAAATGAAACAGTTGTCTTGTGCAAGCCTTGCAATCTCTGTGAACTAGCTGTCTCATATATTTTATCACAACTATTATTATTTGTAGGTGTTTAAGAAGGCATATATTCCTCGAACTCTGAATGAGGTCAAAAACTATGAAAGGGATGTTGAAGTAATGCAGAAGTTAAAAGAAGAGGACCTTTCATTGAACACCCAACATGATAATGTGAGTAATTTACCTTTGTGTATCTGACTTTATTGATTTGCAGATTTGTAGGTAGCTGTGATATAATAACATTATAATACGTTTTATTTGTTTTCTTTTATAGCAATAATTGTTAGCAATATGTGTTACATTTTAAGTGTGCTTTGATGGTCAAAGCAACAGGTTACCGTAAATGGCAGTTTGCCAAGCTGCCTATGCTTTCTTAACCTTCGCTCCCCTGCTGCTCTATCCAGCCATTGGAGAAAAGAGAAAAAGCCCTATGTAAGGTCTAAGTCTCTATATTTGGAGCTTGCACAGTCTAAGGACTTTCTCCACTTTCTGATGATGCCTGCTCAACCACCTAGTGCTACATCCTGGAAGAATGACTAAGTGCAATATGCTCCCTATACCCAGAAGTACGTTGTATTTCCCCATCCGTCAAGGCATCAAAACAAGATGATGGAAATTAAGATAAAGATAGTATTTGCAGGAAAGAAGGCCAGTGGCTTCCTCCCTGGTACACAAAGTGCAGCCTCTGTGGCACTTATTGTTCATCCCTCAGGCCTTACGTAGGTTCTTAATCAGGCCATTGAAGAAAAATGTTCTTTAGATTGGGTTCTAGTAGTTGGATACCATTGTTACACTCACTGGTAACAGTATTTTCAAGAATCTTCCAGGAAAGCTACTTGAGAGATAATTGGCTCTGTCTTCGACAGGAAACACAAGCCAGAAACAGATTGAAAAGCCCCTCCCTCATCCTCATTTGTTGTAAGTAAAGAACCTCCACCAATGTACATGAGGGGAATTTTTAGGTAAAAATGCAACAATTTCAAACACCAACACTAAAAACTAAATACATCTGGGTGTGAATATGGACGCTGTCCTGGAAGATTCTCGAAAATATAATGATCGGTAAGTGTAACCATGGTTTTCCCAAATCCTCTTCCAGGACAGCTGCTTGAGAGGCTACACAAGTAAACATAACTTTTGAGGGAGGGGACTAATGCCTGTAACACCTTCCTTCTGAAGGACAAGTCTTGGCTGGACATTTCCAAATGGTAGCGCTTCCTGAAAGCATGGCTTGAGGACCATATTACAGCATTTGAGATTTATTCCCTCAAAGCACCCGCCCTCTTTGCTCCTGATGAGGCCATTGACCTTTTAGGAGTGAGCCCTAATACTAGCAGGAGGTAACTGACCAGAACTGATGAATGCTAAAATAATAATATCTCTAATCCATTAGGCCATGGTACTCTAGGAGGCACTGAGCCATGTGTGGGAAAACTATATAAGACTAGAAGTTGGATGCATCTTTGTCAATCTAATTTCCAGAAAACCCAAAAGAACCGCTTGCACCTTAGGGGAAAAAAAACTATTTTTAACTTCTTCCTGGAGTTGATCTAGAATTGTAGGAATTGAATATAACTATAGGCCTTTTTTTTTTTTTTTTTTTTTTTTTTTGGGCGAGGAATAAAAACGTCCTACAAACAGAATAGTGTATAGTTTCTTGGTTTTTCCTTGAGGGCTAAGGAGAAGGGTGGTAATCCCCCTTCCAAACATCATCTTCTCCCAATAAGCCTCCTTTCAGCGTCCAGGCCATCAGGTGGAAGAGTTGAGAGTTCAGATATGATAAATCCGGACAACTCTGTAGAGTCCTGGTAGAACTGACTGCCAGAGACTTCAGAGCTGAGACCCAGCTCCTTTTTGTACCCAGGGGCTTTCAGAATTAGTTCTGCTTGGTCCTGGATGATCTTCCTGATCTCTAGGGGTAGCAAAGATATAGAGAGAAAATATAGCCCAACCTGAACCCCCTTTAATGACATTATAAGTCTACCTACCAGCCTTTCATCTGTCCAAGCTGTACAATGACCATGGTGTCATTTGTTGGTCTGTACAGACTGTCTATAGTAGAATAAATATTCACATTCCAGTATCAGACGTTTCTTATTCTTTGAAACATAAGGCAAGCCACATGGCACTGCACAGGTTAATGCATGTTCTCTGTAGGCTAAAAACTATCACTTCTTGTGAAGAAACTTCAAATCACACAATCCCTGGAATTTCCAGTTTAGTGCAGGTGAAAACAAAAT
This sequence comes from Glandirana rugosa, assembly GCA_018402905.1. Classification (NCBI taxonomy): domain Eukaryota; kingdom Metazoa; phylum Chordata; class Amphibia; order Anura; family Ranidae; genus Glandirana; species Glandirana rugosa. Next base: position 931,366 of record BLSH010536202.1, on the reverse strand, counting down.
GGTGATTAGGTTAGGTCCAGGTGAAAGCAATTAACAGAGCATATCATGCTGGGAGAGATGTGTTTGTTTCATAAAACATTTTTGATGCACACAGAAAAATGGCAAGGCACTCATGACCCAAAAGAAGTTGCTTGTCCCTCTGGTGAAAAAGGGACAGGGTAGGTGGAACCATGGATGGGCATAGGGTAATAAATTAGCCATAATACTGCAAACTGCAGCCACCACAAGTGAATTCACCATTACAAGGTAAGGTAAACAAACAACTGAAAGTGTAGAATCCAAGCATATCCGTTCCCCAACCAACACATGGACATCATAAAAACCTTCATGCAAACAGCAGATTTTTATCCTGTTACAAGCAGGATACATGCCTCATAAAAAGCTTGCTATATGAATTAGAAAGTGTAATTTCACAACCTCCATGTTCTTAATAGACCTTAAAAATATGAGTAGAGAAGCATTGCTAAAAGTAACCTAAAGCAATAATCACAAGGTACATCTTGTGGGGGTTACCCTAGAAAGTAAATATCTGAAAGAAGAGGAGGACACTAATCTAGCCTGCCCAGGAGGCTTTATTGCTCCCTGATGACTCCCCACCTTGCTCCATCTGGGGGATTCGTTAGGAGGCTTGCTGCCTAGGCCCTGCCTGGGAGGAAGTACACATCCGACGCATCGGGAAGTGTCCTCATCTGGTTCCTGAACAGTGCTGGCGTTCTTTTGTTCATCCTTGACCTACCATACAGGGGACCTGCCCAGAGGTACTATATTGCTGGAAAAATGTAGTAAATAACCCCACAGAAGGACCAATGACTGTCAGCACCACTACAGCATCAGAAGGAACAGGCCAAAAAAGCAACTGGCTGTCGGAGTTGTCTTCATCAGTCAAGCAGCAAGGTCCAGCACATGTCTTCAGGTGCTGGACCCTCAGGTAAGCAACTTGACCAGGAACACAGGCACACCAGGACCTTGTCACCAGAGGGGGCCTGACGATCACAATTATTAGAGCCAGGAGAAACGACACAAACATGACAAAGTATACTCCTGAATGGTCAGAAATCCAAAACATTTGAGGATGAAGGGAAGGGAGGGGCTTTTTCATCTTTCTGGTTTGTGTTGTTTATTGAAGATGGACCTAATCCTATCTCACATAACTGTCCTGGAAGATGATTTGGTAAATACTTGTTCTTTAACACCATCTTATTTGTTTCTGTGCTGTTCAACTCTTTCTTCTTTGATGTTTTTTTTCCTTGGTCCTCTAAATGGATTTTGCTGAGTGAATATCAAATATGGCACAAGTAATTTTAAGGGGGACAGCAGGGAGCACAGATGTTGAAGGATTGATCATAAAGGAGGTTTAATAGCAGTGATCTCTAGCGGTCTCTTGTAATTTGTTTCCAGTTTATGAATGTCTCTTAGAGCATTTCGGCAGTCCCATACAGCTTCTATAGCATGTCTGAAGTCTGACAGTTTTCTGTAGCAATATATTTAGCAAATATTATGCGCAGGCCTTTTATCACGCCAGGGGCCACATTTGTGATCCCCTATGTCAAGAAGGCTGACCGCCACAGGTTTATTCCTTTCACTTGTAGAGCCTTTTCTTATTGTATTGATGGCAGTCTTCAAATGTAAACGACATCCAGGCTGCTTTTATAGCCAGGAATCTGTTTAAAGGTCAGTGCTGTCACTGATTTATTCATTATGTCGTTGGCAAAAAGGGGTTTAGCAAACCAGTTGATTTGCCTTATATGGACAAAACAAAGGTTCACTTTAATATACTGGTAGTAAAGATAGGAGAAGCTGTTCCTATGAATCTAATCCCTTTGTGCTTAGGGGTCATTAATGCCTAGATGCCTAGACAAAACATGGCAATCAGCATGAAGCAATAACATTTTCAAATATGTATACATTGTTTATATTTGTGTATTATGTTTTTTAATATTTAGAGGAGTGCTACCCCCCCCACAAAAAAAATTAAAAGTCAGGATCGGCTCTTGGGTGCTGCTGTGGTGCCATTCATGGCAAGGGAAACCGGCAGTGAAGCCTTTCAGCTTCACAGGTGGTTACCTACTGCGCATGCGCGAAGCACACTGCGCTTACTAATTGGCACGGAGGAAGGAAGAGGGGGCTGAACTTCTGAGGGGTGGAGCAGTCTCTCGGAAGTGGGGAAGGGTACCTGTGAAAAACAGGAGAGGGTGGAGAAAGCAGATAAGTGGAGGTTCCACTTTTGGGTGGAACTCCACTTTAATAGCATTTGGCAATTATAGAATTAAACTGAGATTGTGTGGTGCTGATTGCGTTGTTGACTCTGCTTCAGTATTTGATTGAAGCTCACAATGACTAGCCATTAGTAGGAAAGAGAATATTTTAAATGAAGCTCTTTGTTTGAGTTTTGCAAGTGTCTGAAGTTATTATAACGGTGTAGGTTTACTTAAAAAGAGTTTAGAATTCTGGCTTATTGAGCTTTATTTACTTAGCCCAAGCCTGAGACTTTACTCATCAGGAGGTTAGCAAATCTGTGCTTTGTTCATGCAGGGCAATGTAACAGGTTTGCATTAAGGCCTAATTTGTATCATGTGCAGACATGGGTTTTTCTGCACCTGTTTCTGCGCCACATCACTGGTATCATGTGTGCATAGAAATCTGCAACATGTGTGAAGTTTTCTGCGCAGAAAAAGGAACTCCAATGACAGAGTGTTACGGTATGAACAGGACACAGAAAACTATTGTTTCCTGTGTGTCCTTACTGAGACCTATGTTAGAAATATGCATGTCTCTGGACATGGTAGGAACAAACCCAAAATATTCTATGCGAGTCAAGTGGAATCTGCACTTTTTTTTTTTCCATCCTTTTTTTTTTTTTTTATTAATGCACATATGGCGTGAATGAGTCCTAATAGTGCCCCCCACCAGCTGCACACACGTAACATCTTTATGCTCCCCCACTGCTTCTTCTGTCCACCAGGGGAGGAAAGTGGAAGCACTGTGTAAACTCCAGCTCATGACGTGGATCCTACACAGGACTGTGGACTTGACCCCATGTGACAACTCTGTTTGGCTGGTCTGTTTGTCGTGCTACTTTTCTTCTGTTTGCTTTCCTCACTGTTGCATAATAGGATATCTGCAATCCTTCTCAAAGTCATTATACTAAAAAATTATCCATACAATTTGTGACCCTGATCAGTTGATTGGTTATTGGCAAAGATGAGGTTTCCTGTACCAAGAGGCATGTGTATATGAATAAGCCGTTCTTTTTTAATTTCTTTGTAGATTCTCTATCAGACCGTCACTGGCCTAAAGAAGGACTTGTCGGGTGCTGAAATGGTAAAAAAAAATGTTCTTATAGGAATAGATTGACAGTTTGTTGCACAGTTGTCAGTAAAGTCTGCCGCATGCAAGCAGATCATTTAAGCCTCTTTAGTTGGGCTGATGATTGTATTTGTATGTCGTTGCCTTTTCATTTCTTGTGAACTAGAGTGAAACTGTATAAATAATAGATGTTTATTTTATTATAAATTTGAGTGTTTTACCTGTTATGTATGTCTGTGTTCATGGGCTTTTAAGCTAATTGTTCAATGCAATACTGTACATTGGACCAACTTGGCCATTAGCCTAATTTACATTACAGCTGATCTCCTCGCTTGTTAAAACAACACGACTTGTATATTTGCTGAATAAAAAAAGTTGTTGGAAAAAAAATTCTATGAAATGAGAAAAGAAACGTAACTCAGTGCTGATAAGCAAAGGATGCATGTAGAAGGTTTGTAAGCTTCTCATTTTGTGTGTGCAGATACCAGCTCTGCTGCAGAGCACTGATCATGGGCAGCAGGATGACTCTGATTCAGATGGTCACAGTGAAGATGAGTCAGCTTCAGACTCTGAAGAAGAAGTTCATCGGAAAGATCAGACGCCTAACCTAGAAATGGATAAAAAAGTGAGTGGCTGAGCTCATTGTTGTTTTTATGAGACTGCTTATCAAACAGATCATATTCAAAATTATCTTGTGACTGCCATTATTGGAGTCCAGAAATTGCATCAGTGCTGTCAGTCCCGATGTTCTGCCTTATTCAGATTACTCAAATGATCTTGGTGATCTACAGACTCCCCATATGTATAACGATAAATCTGTTAAAGATTCAACTGCTTTAAATCGCCCACAAGGAAAGATTCATTTGTTTTTTTAATTTACTACAAATTTCCATCTGGGTTATTGTCTCTTTTCAATTAAAAATATTGTTTGTTGATCCACCCATGTAGTACAGTTAATTTCTTAAAACTTAAAGTCTTTAAAAAAAAAGTGTACAACATTATAGAGTACCTAATGCCTGAGATTAAGGCAGGCCATAGACGGTGCAAATTTCTTTCCTGCAGCCATGGGTTGCAGAAAAGAAATTCACACGATTTCCCCCTCAACACAGACAGTACTGACAGGGGGAATCCCCCCTGCTGAGACCATGTGTTCTCGCGGGCGGGGGGCGGGTGGGAGAAGATGGTGTTATATTTAGCGGCTATAGCAGTTGCTAGTGATAATCAATCAACTTGGTACATTCTGTTTGTCCATACACACTGCGAATCTTGGCCGGTTCCTACTGAACTGGTCGAGATTCGAACCATCTATAGTCCCCCTAAGTGCCTGAAGTGAAGAAAGGACTGTGTAGTGTTCCAAAATTATGATTATTTCTCGGGGGGCGTTAGGTGTTATACTGGCCACACACATTGCACTCTGGTTATTAAATCAACTTAACCACTTGTCGACCGCCCGCCGCAGTGTAACGGCGACAAAGTGGCTCGTTATCGCAAACCGCCGTCACGGTGGCCGCGATAACTAGTATTGTGAGCGCGCGCTGCCGGAGGCACACTCGCGCGCTCACTGTGTTCCCGGGGTGCCAGGGAGCAGGTAGGGCAGACTCTATCTCCACCGGCTACCCGTGATGGCCCCCCGCAGTGAGAGAACGGAGGTCCGTGTAAGTAAACGTGGATCTCCGTTCTGACAGAGGGGGAAGGGCTGTGATCACATGCTTCTTGTATATGGAAGCCGTGATCACTCCCCTCCCCCTGCCAGCCCAGCCCCCATACAGTTAAAACACACTGAGGGAACACAGTTAACCCCTTAGCGCGCCCCCTCCAGGTTAACCCCTCCACTGCCAATGGCATTTACACAGTAATCAGTGCATTTTTATAGCACTGATCGCTGCATAAATGTCAATGGTCCCAAAAAAGTGTCAAAATGGTCCGACCTAAAAATCGCAGATCACTGCCATTACTAATAAAAATAAATAAATAAAAACCCCAGAAATTTATTCTCATCATTCGTAAACGCGGCAACTTTTTTGCTCAAACCAATCAATAAACGCCATTTTTTTTTTTTTTTTTTTTTTTTTTACCAAAAATATGAGGAACAAAAGAAATCGGCCAAAACTGATGAAAAAACATGTTTTTTATATTTATTTTTTTGGATTTGTATTTTAGCAAAAAGTAAGAAAAACTTTTATTTTTTGCAAAATTGTCGCTCTTTTTTTGTTTATAGCGGCGATCAGAAATGACGCAGAGATGATCAAATACCACCAACTGACAATTGCGCACGACTGCACAATCAATTGTCAGTTAAAGCGACGCAGTGCCAAGTTGCAAAAAGTGCTCTGGTCCTAATGTGGGAAATCCTTCCGGGGCTGAAGTGGTGAAAGCTGGTTTCACACACATGCGTGTTGGATGCGGGTTTCCCCACATCCAATTTGCATGACAGGAGAGTGTGACTTTCTCTCAATGGAGCTGCTTCACACAGCTCAGAGGGCGGCCGTGGTCTGCTTTAAAAAGCGTCCTGTGCATCTTTTGGTTCTGATTCAGGTGCAAATTCAGGCAATAATTTGGACCTAATTTGCATCTGAATCGGTGAACAGGGACCCAATGCTGGGAGCTGTGGCCACAGCATGTGTGAACCCAGCCTTAAGGCCCCAGGAGAGGTATCGCCGTGAACGTTAGAGCGAAAGCAATAATTTTAGAGTTCTGTAACTCTAAAAAGGTAACCTGTAAAGGCGTTTAAAGCGTTGCCTATGGAGATTTTTAAGTACCATAGTTTGTCGCCATTCCATGAGCATGGGCATTTTTAGGCCTCATACACAGGGACGTTTTTTGACGCCGGCGTTTTCTGCAGCTCTCCATGTTAGTCAATGGCCCCATAAAAACGCAGACGTTTTTGAGCTGTAGATGGTGTCGGCGTTAGTGAGCTGAAACTAGAACCCATGGCCAGCGCGTTCTGAGGCTGTAACGTTTTGGCGTTTTTTGACGCCGATGCCGCAAAACGCCTACTAACGCCAACGAATACTGTACCGGCGTTAACCGGCGTTTTTTGACGCCAACGTTTTTAGGTTGAAAAATAGCAGATGGATAATTTTTTTCAAAAAACGCCTATTGATGCTGACGCTCACTAATGCATAACGCCGAAAAACGCAGTTTTTTTTTTTGTTTTTTTTTTCCTTGACGTTGGGCCCCATGTTTTGTTTATTTTTTAAGAAACGTCCGTGTGTATGAGGCCTTAAAGCGTGACATGTTGGGTGTCTATTTACTCGGCATAACATCATCTTCCATATAATACAAAACACATTGGGGTATATAGTGTGTGTTTTTTTTTAATTAATTAAAATGTATTTTTCTTTATTGTACATCACATTCTTTATTCTAGATCACGGGAGTGTTAATTCATTACTGCTGGGTTATACGCTACCTTCAGGTGAATGGACACTGGCAACGAATAGACAGGAAGTTCCCCCTATATAACCCCTGCCACTCCGGGATTACCTCTTTTTTTTCGCCAATGTATAAAGGTGATGGTCGTGGCTGTGAGAGCTCTTCAAAAACTCTTGCCATCCCAGAAAGTGGATGTTTTATCGGATCCATTCAAACAGCTGAAAGCTAAATGGATGGTACCCGAGCCTTGATCGGACAGGGTTTTGCCTGTAATGTGTTAAGTCACTGGACCCTTTGTTGGAAAATCCTGGTCTATCTGCCCAAGAAAGATTCCATAAATGTGCTATACAGGTCCAAGGAAATGGCACGCAGTTTAAAAGGGTCCTTGAAGGTCCTGAGTGACAAGGGCTGCCGTGATGGGTGAAGGCAAAAAAAAAAAAAAAAAAAAAAAAAAAAGCTAAAAAATAAATTCCTCGCTTTTGCCTGCAGTACCAGTGCTGCAGACACCAGAGGGTGCTGTTCTGCAGGACTCAGCTTACTGCTTTGGAAAAAAAAAAAGTATCTTTGAAAGCAGGAAGTCGAAGCCAGCATCTCTAACCACTTGCCGACCGACGGCGACAGAGTGGCTCGATATCGCAAACCGCCATCATATGATGGCAGCTGCGATATCCCTCACTGTGAGCGCACGCCGCTGGAGGCACGCTCACTGTGTTCGGGGGGGCCAGGGAGCGGGTAGGGCGGACTCGATTGCCGCCGGTTACCCGCGATGGCCCCCCCCGCAGTGAAAGAATGGAGGTCTGTGTAAGTAAACTTGGATCTCTGTTCTGTTAAAGGGGGAAGGGCTGTGATCCTGTATATGGAAGCCGTGATCACTCCCTTCCTCCAGCCAGGCCAACCCACATACCATTAGAACACGCCCAGGGAACACAGTTAACCCTTAGAGCGCCCCCTCCAGGTTAACCCCTTCACTGCCAATGGCATTTACACAGTAATCGGTGCATTTTTATAGCACTGATCGCTGTATAAATGCCAATGGTCCCAAAAAAGTGTCAAAATGGTCCGACATGTCGCTAAAAATTGCACATCGCCGCCATTGCTAGTAAAAAAAATAAAAACCCCAGAAATGAATTCTCATCATCCGTAAACGCTGCAACATTTGCGCAAACCAATCAATAAACGCCGATTGCCTTTTTTTTTACCAAAAATATGAGGAAGAATATAAATCGGCCAAAACCGATGAAAAAAAAATGTTTTTTTATATTTTTTTGGATTCGTATTTTAGCAAAATAAGAGATTTGGTTTTTTTTTGCAAAATTGTCGCTCTTCTTTTGTTTATAGCGGCGATCAGAAATGACGCAGAGGTGATCAAATACCACCAAAAGAAAGCTCTATTTGTGGGAAAAAAAGGGCGCAAATTTAGATTGAGTCAACGTTGCACGATCGCGCAATTGTCAGTTAAAGCAACGCAGTACCAAATCGCAAAAAGTGCTCTGGTCCTAAAGTGGGAAATCCTTCCGGGGCTGAAGTGGTTAAAAGGGCTGGTCGGGTGTCGCCGGCACTTCTGGGCTGCAAAGGGACACAGAGCTGGAGTCCTGAGGGCACGTGAGTCTGAAGGGGTCTGGGCACGGTGACTGAACGTAAGGGAAGCCAGGGGGAAACTGTGTTAAACGGCTGGTTTGTTCACAGAGCTCTTCTTAAGGGGAAATTGTCCTTTTTTTCTGGGTTTTGGAAATGTCTTCCAGAAAGGAGAGGGGGGGTGGCATCTAAGGGAGGCAGTGCACCACCACCTGCGGTAGAGCAGCCTGGGTTTACTGTCTATATTGCCTCCCCTGAAAGACCTGGAGCAACTGGCCTATCTGAGCCTCTTCCCTGTGCAGGCATTGTGGCTACCTTGAATGCATCTGGTCCAGCCTATGTCACTAAGGAGGATTTGGCTGCAGCTTTAGGGGGTCTCGAGAGCAAAATTGCCAGTATGATCGCGGCTATGCCTCAAGGTAAGAAGAGGTCCTCTTCTTCGGGCTTTGGTCCTAGGGGGAACCTAACCGAGCACGGAGACACCCATCCTCGGGGAGTTGCTAGAGCAAGAGGTGTATGCAGACTGGGATCACTCGAATCGGGTGTTCATGCCTCCTAAAGGGTTCTCTCAATTGTATCCTATGGAGGAAAAATTCAAAAGGAAATGGAGCATGCCTTTGTTAGATGCAGCAATTTCTTCACTCAATGAAAGTTTGACTTGCCCAGTTGACAATGCGCAGAGCTTTAACGATCCTGCCAATAAAATACTAGAGTCTCTGCTTAAAGCTTCTTTTGCGGTGGCTGGGTCAGCGGTTCAACCTGCTGTAGCCGCTATTGGCGTTTGTCAGTCTGTCAAGGATCATATCAAAAGATTGTTTAAAAACCGGCCTTCCCAAGGGGAATATTCTGAGGAGTTATCAGAGATCCCTGCGTCTTTATGCTTTGCAGTAGACGCATTAAAAGACTCCATTCACCAGCTGTCCCAGTGTCCGCGGTTGTCAGTACACATGCGCAGGGTGTTATGGTTAAAAAATTGGTCCGCAGAAATGCCATGCAAAAGATTGCTTGCTGCCTTTCCCTTTTCAAGGAGAAAGTTTATTTGGTGAGAAATTGGATAAATATATCCAAAAAAATTCTGGAGGTAAATGTGCACTGCTCCCAGTTAAAAAGGTGAGTAAGCTCCCTTCCTTCAAAATTCCTAGTGCTCCTGGACCGAGCTCCGCATCTTCCAGGCAGTTCAGACGGCTTCAGCAGGTGGGATTTAGGAGTCAGGGTCAGAGAAAACCCTGGACCCAGAAGTCAGCCAAGCCTAATTCTAAGTCGGCCTTGTGAAGGGGCGCCCCCACTCACAAGGGTTGGGAAAGGTTACTGTGGTTTGCAGGAACTTGGTCAAGGATGGTGCAGGACAAATGGTTCATTTCCACAGTAGCAGGAGGCTACAAATTGGAATTCAGGGAGTTTCCTCCCTGCCGCTTTCTGGAATCCAATATATCCATAAATCCTGTAAAAAAGGATTTATTATTCCAGGCCCTAGAACACCTAAGGGTGCAGGGCGTGATTACAGAGGTTCCAACAAGCGAAAGGTTCAGGGGTTTTTACTCAAACCTCTTCACAGTGCCAAATCCGAATGGAGAAGTGACGCCCATCCTCGATCTAAAGTCGCTCAATTAGTTTCTGGTGGTGTGACATTTCCGCATGGAATCAATTGGTTCGGTAGTCACTTCCCTAAGAGAGGGCGAATATATGGCATCCATAGATATCAAGGACGCATATTTGCACATCCCGATATTCGAACCTCGCCAATAATGTCTTAGCTTTTCGGTAGAAGGGCGTCATTTTCAGTTTGTGGCACTGCTTTTCGGCTTGGCCACAGCCCCCCGGGTGTTTTCAAAAGTTTTAGCATCGGTATTGGCATCCCTAAGAGCAATTGGGATATCAGTCATAGGCCTAAATACAGCTCCGGCAAGGGAGTGCTTACCAGAAACAAGAGCCAAGGACATAAAACAGATGGTAAATCTGGTAAAAACAGCAAGGCAACCTTCTATAAGGCAATGCATGCGGTTGCTAGGCAAGATGGTGGCATCATTCGATGCAGTCCCCTATGCGCAATTTCACACCCAGCCCTTACAGAACAATATTCTAAATGCCTGGAACCAGAATTGCCAGGCATTGGATTGCCCAATGACTTTATCTCCATCAGCAAGACTAAGCCTCTCTTGGTGGGTAAAGCCCAACAATTTGAGAAAAGGAAAGCCTTTCCTGCCCCTATCCTGGAAAGTAGTGTCTATGGATGCCAACCTGCTAGGTTGGGGGCAGACTTGGGAGAGGCATCAGTACAAGGGACATGGTCTCCTCCAGAAAGGACATTGCCTATCAATATGCTGGAGATGCAGGTGGTACGATTGGCCCTGGTATTCTGGTCAGCCAGGTTACAGGGTTTTCCAGTCAGGATTCAGTCCGACAACTCCACAGTGGTAGCATACATCAACCACCAGGGAGGTACCAGAAGCCTAGTGGCCCAAAAGGAGGTGAATGTCATCCTAAGTTGAGAGGAGAAGAATTTGCAATGCTTATTGGCAGTGTTTATTCCGGGGTGGACAATAGGCAGGCGGACTATCTAAGTCGATTGATGCCGGGGGAATGGTCCCTGCACTCTGAGATCTTTCAGCAGATCTGTCAACGTTTGGGTACCCCTGACATAGACATGATTGCATCCAGGTTCAATGACAGCGGCCGGTCAGCAAGTGGTTAAACGGTGCAAAATATTAGGGTGAACCGCAATTCATTATAAGACATTTATAATCACAAAATGTCACTAAAATAAAAAACAACAAAAAGCCCAAAAAGGAAACAAGACTAAAAACATAAACAATGCAGTGAAATTAAAAATAGAAAACGAAAGTTAAGTTCACATTGGCATTAAAAGCAGGTGCTTGAGAGGCATTAAAAAGGCCCCTCAAACGCCTATGCACAAGATACAATAGACAGCATATAGTTCTGTTTACACTAAGCGCGTTCGAGTCGTGTCGCTTCAAAATGAAAGCCTCATGTCGAGTTAGCAGGCGTTTGAAGTCTCTCAATGCCTCCAATTTAAGTCTGGTAGTGCCTCGCAAATGCTCTGGCAGGCAGTTGCAGGGCGTTGAGATTACTTCATTTACTGTAATGGAATAGGTGTTTGTGGATCAGTTTTAACGCTCGTCAAATGCCTCAAAACTGCACATTGGGCGTTTAGAGAGCGTTGTTAACGCTTCTAAAACGCCCCATACTAAAGCCCATTGATGCCTGTCTGACGCCCATACTAATGCCATACAAATGCTATAGGAGCGTTTGTGTGTTAGACATTTAGTCAAGTGTGAACGCGCCCTTAGAATAAATGTTGTGTAAAAGGTAATGACATCTAGTGGGGAAATTGTCTAACTACACCCAATTTAGCCTGACCATTGATAGAGTTAAAACCGTGCCTTCCAGCATTAAAAATACCTGAAATAAATATGAAATGCCAGAAGATAAATTTTGTGTAGGGACTAATGACATCTAGTTGGGGAATTGGAGGAAATATTTAATTTTTCATAGAATAAAAATCTGTTATTCTCGCAAAACAGTGCAGAAGCATGGGGGGAGACTCCTGTTTCCAGAGTGCTGGAATACATGCCTGAGCGGCATTCAACAAATGTATCAACATAGATTGTTTAAAACCTATGTTTCCATTTTTTTTTGCCTGCTGCTTTCTTTAAATGCTAGGACATCTACTTTGTTCCCATTCATAATGTTTAATACTGTCACATTAAGCCTCGCCTTTCCTAATCTTGTTTGTGTGAATTCCTCCGTTGCTCCCTGTAGCTTTAAAAAGACCTGCATGCAGCTTGTTATTTCATGCAGTGTTTCTCTTTTCAATAGGAAAGGAAGAAACTGGCGAAAGAAGCACAGAGAGAGAAAAGGAAAAACAAGGTCCCGAAACACGTGAAGAAAAGAAAAGAGAAGACGGCAAAGACGAAGAAAGGCAAATAATGTACAGCAAAGTCTTAAGAGTACTTGCTGTGTAATTTTTCCATCTTACAGATGAGCTGGCAACATTTACAGTGTGCATGGACACACAGTTTATAAGATTCCCATAGACATTGGACTTGTACTCTACCTGCAGTCATGATGGATTTCATTCACTACTTTGATTTCTATGGGACAGACAGTGTTTGATTTCTTCATGTCACTTGCTTCAGGGAAAAACTGACTAAACTGGACAATTTTAACAGATCTTTGTTTGGGACTTGTGTGTCTGTGACTTGGATCATTTTCTAGCAGTTAGATCTTTTCCTAATGCCCAGGGTAATTTCTGTCTTGTACTGCACTATAGACAAATAAATATTGACAGGAATTGAAAAAGATCAAACTGACTGTTCACTATTCCCAAGGTAACATAATTACCAGTGTGTAACCTTTTAATTGGAGAAACATTTTTGTCATATTTAAAGTAATATACAGTATCTCACAAAAGTGAGTACACCCCTCACATTTTTGTAAATACTTTATTATATCTTTTCATGTGACAACACTGAAGAAATGACACTTAGCTACAATGTAAAGTAGTGAGTGTACAGCTTGTATAACAGTGTTAATTTGTTGTTCCCTCAAAATAACTCAACACACAGCCATTAATGTCTAAAAGTGAGTACACCCCTAAGTGAAAATGTCCAAATTGGGCCCAAAGTGTCAATATTTTGTGCGGCTACCATTATTTTCCAGCACCAGAGCTTCCCAGGTTGCCACTGAAGTCCTCTTCCACTCCTCCATGACGACATCACGGAGTTGGTGGATGTTGGAGACCTTGCGCTCCTCTACCTTCCGTTTGAGGATGCCCCACAGATGTTCAATAGGGTTTAGGTCTGGAGACATGCTTGGCCAGTCCACCACCTTTACCCTCAGAATCTTTAGCAAGGCAGTGGTCTTGGAGGTATGTTTGGGGTCGTTATCATATTTGAATAATGCCATGCCGCCCAGTCTCCAAAGGGAGGGGATCATGCTCTGCTTCAGTATGTCACAGTACATGTTGGCATTCATGGTTCTCTCAATAACGTGTAGCTCCCCAGTGCCGGCAGCACTCATGCAGCGCCAGACCATGACACTCCCACCACCATTCTTGACTGTAGGCAAGACACACTTGTCTTTGTACTCCTCACCTGGTTGCCTGCATGCACGCTTGACACAATCTGAACCAAATAAGTGTATCTTGGTCTCATCAGGTCACAGGCCATGGTTCCAGTAATCCATGTCCTTAGTCTGCTTGTCTTCAGCAAACTGTTTGCAGGCTTTCTTGTGCATCATCTTTAGAAGAGGCTTCCTTCTGGAATGAAAGCCATGCAGACCAATTTGATGCAGTGTGCGGCGTATGGTCTGAGCACCGAGAGGCTGATCCTCCACCCAATCAACCTCTGCAGCAATGCTGGCAGCACTCATACATCTATTTCCCAAAGACAACCCCTGGATATGACGCTGAGCACGTGCACTCAACTTCTTTGATCAACCATGACGAGGCCTGTTCTGAGTGGAACCTGTCCTGTTAAACCGCTGTATGGTCTTGGCCACCGTGCTGTAGCTTAGTTTAAGGGTCTTGGCAATCTTCTTATAGCCTAGGCCATCGTTATGTGGAGCAACAATTCTTCTTTTTTTTCAGATCCTCAGAGAGTTCTTTGCCATGAGGTGCCATGTTGAACTTCCAGTGACCAGTATGAGAGAGTGAGAGCGATATCACGAAATTTAACACCCCTACTCCCCATTTACACCTGAGACCGTGTAACCTTAACGAGTCACATGACACCAGGCAGGGAAAATGGCTAATTGGGCCCAATTTGGACATTTTCACTTAGGGGTGTACTCACTTTTGTTGCCAGCGGTTTAGACATTAATGGCTGTGTGTTGAGTTATTTTGAGAGGACAGCAAATTTACACTGTCATACAAGCTGTACACTCACTACTTTACATTGTAGCAAAGTGTCATTTCTTCAGTGTTGTCACATGAAAAGGTGTAATAAAATATTTGCAAAAATGTGAGAGGTGTACTCACTTTTGTGAGATACTGTACATATGACCATATCTTAATAGAGATATTATTTTAAAGATTTTGAGATTATTTAAAATCATGGTTATAGCTTAAGGAAAATATTATGTGTAATGACCCGAAATAATCAATTTGAATACATATATAGTGCAAATAAAATGAGCTAATATATAAAAAGATTGGCACACACCCTAAGACTATAGATCAAAAAATACAACCGCAAAACTTGCTTGTCTGAGCTACTGCCTAAAGTCATGGTCGTTCCTGACTAACAGGGTGCCCCAAATGGGTTCTCAAAAAGAAATCACTTTTGTAACCTTATTTTGTGTTCGGTCGTCTTTTTTTACCCTGCAGCAGGATATCACAGCAGAGAGATGAAGAGTCTCAGTCAGCTTACATATATAAAGGCCTATGGACATCTGATGCTAATAATGAGGTCTGGCTACAAGGTAAGATGTGAACCTAGGAATCCCACCAAAAGCTCTACAAAGACCCCAGGCTCCAAGGCCCAGAAAAAGACTTCAGATTCTAAGAAAACCATTTTCTCAAGTCATTCTTCCAGGACGGCACAGCTGAGAGATGACTGGTCTCACCTGGACAGGAAACACAATCAAAAACAGAGTTTAAAAAGCCCCACCCTCCCTCTGCCCCTCAGTTTTTGATTGTGTTTCCCACAGGGATGCAGCAAAACATTTTATTATTATTTTTTCTTCCATGGGATCAAGGCCTGGGGCTCAGATCCTCCTCTCGGACACCGACCCTGGTGCAGCCAGTGGTGGATGCCGGTCGGGGGCAAGCTCGCTCCAGTCCCAGAGGGATTTCCGTAAGTCTCGGGGGGCGCAGCCAGAAGGGACGGCAGGGTCCGCCCCGTGCCCCCCCCCCCCCCGTCGAACCCCCCCCCCCCCCTTCCCCGCCTGGGACGGCAGGGAAGACCGACGCGGGGGGCTCTGAATGCCTTTAGGGAGACCCTGACCTCGCTCGAACGGGGGCTGGCCGTAGGTGGTGACCGACGTGGTCCCAGCCACAGGCTCTCCTCCTAGACTCGGGGTCCGGAACTAGGGTACCTTCTTTTTTATTATTATTTTACAAAACGACGTAGGGACACCCTTTGTGTTAGTTTTTGACTCCCCGTCTCCCTCCCACCCCGAAAAATTTGAGACAAAAACTAACACAAAGGACAGGTCCACTCTGGTCAGTAGAGAGTCGACACGGCAGGACCTTCTTACTGAACTCTTTTACCAAAAGAATCTTAGACTTCAGAAAAAGACCCGGAACCTCGGACCCCAGAAACATCT
>BLSH010536202.1:896637-915813 GCA_018402905.1 Glandirana rugosa | reverse complement strand
GCCGGTCAGGGGCAAGCTCGCTCCAGTCCCAGAGGGATTTCCGTAAGTCTTGGGGGAGCAGCTGGAAGGGACAGCAGGGGCCCCCTCGCCCCTTCCCCCCCTAAGCTGGGGGATCCTGGGCGCAGTGGTGCTTTCCCAGAACCCCGGGGACCATATTCCCACTCCTCCCCTACCTGAAAGTGTTGAGGGGATGGGGAGGCCGTCTGTAGGGCTGGTTAGGCCGGTTGCAATCTCGCAGGCGGTGGAGCTTGTCGGTATTCAGGCTGCTCAGTTCAGGGCCCCTGTGTGTCTGACCGGCAGTACGGCACGAGCAGGAGCGGCGAAGCTCTCCAAATGGCGGAACAGGACGCCGGGTGCTGAGGAGGCGCGCATGCGCGTGCACGTGGCCGACGTCACTTCCGCCGATAGAGGCCATAGCCGGGACTCCGGCAATATGGCGGCAGCCAGCGTGCGTGTGACACACGTGAAGATGGCGGGAGAGGGGGTCCAGGTTTTCCCTTCTGACGGCCAGAACGGCTCCTGGAGGGTGCGGCGGCCGAATGGAGAAGGAAATCGGGTCTGAAGAGCCCTCAGCGATCGAGGAGGCCATGGGGGGGTGAGTCTACCTGATCGCAGTAGGGGGAAGGTTAAGGTTAGGGGAGAAGCCCTATTCCTTACCCCGCCCCCACTGATGGCAGTTCGGGACAGGTGGGGCGTTCTTGAGAGGGGCTTATCAGGAACGTCCTGTTGCCTGTTAATCTAACAGAGTCTGGATGTGGTTTTTGTTTTTTCTCCAGGAACAGTACGCCTAGCCCAGGGGTCGGCCACCAGAGCTATAAAGACCCCATCCTGCTCTAAACGTTGCGGTTATTGCAACGATAAACTGCCTCAGGGTCACACAAAGCCGTTTTGCTTTAAGTGTATCCATAAACTGACAGGCAAGGAGACCGCTCAGGTCATGAAAGATTGTCTGGCCTTACAGTCGGAGATGCTGGCTATCCTCCAGAATTTTAAAACTACTACTAGGTCCGGTGGTCGGGCTGAGTCCTTCTCTAGTAGGGAAGATTCCCTATCTCAGGGGGGGTCCTCCTGGTGTAGTACAGGAGCATCTGCTAGGACCCCAACCGGGCCTGTCTCAGGGGAGGAAGAAGCTGACCCTTCAGGACTAAGCTCCCCAGAGGAGGGGGAAAATCCAGATCAGGATACCCCAGATGACGGCCGGTTGAGCCGAAACGTGTCGGTTTCCTCTATCTCTCCTGTCACTTTCTATTAGAGCTCTTGATTTATTCATTTAATGTAAGTATTTTTAATCTACGATTCGAAATAAATTTCTTTTAAAACTATATCACACGATTGTGGATGCTTTTTCTCCTTGCCCTTATATTTGGAACATATGTTGGATGACCCTCTGGATGTGAGACGAGAGGATTTGGAGCCATCTCCTCCCCCACCAGTGCCCATCCTGTGATGCGGGCATTCCACCAGGATTGACGTAACACCGAGATCAAAGGATCCCCCCGTGACATCATACGCTTATCAGGACAGGATTCCCCGTCTCCTTACCATCTATCGTTTGGATGAGCAACCACCTGGTTGGGATTTGACCCCCGCGCATGCACTACCAGTATCTGGTAAGCTTACACCCATTTTTTTCTGCGGATTTCTGAAGATTACCATATTGGCATTTAGAGTTTTTCATCATAACAGATGGACATATACCAAAAATTAACATTACCTATTATTTGATTGTAGGCGCTGCATATGTGTTTTTTGTGGATTTATAGACAATACAGATCTGTTTATGCGTGCTGCCATCTTACATAACAGTTTTTACCTAATAGTTTATTTTATTTCCTTTTTCAAGTTTTCAATATTCCCTGGAAGTGATCGGGAAAGCAGTAGCTTTCCCGGCTGACTCATCGGTGGAAACCGTAACGGCAACGGCCAAGTCAGCAGCCCTCCTAAACTCTTCTAGGAGAGCACTTTGGGTAAAAACTTGGGATGGAGATTTTACGTCCAAGTCCCGTCTTTGTGGGTTACCCTTTGAGGACTCCCTGATCTTCGGGGCAGGCTTAGAGCAGGTGTTGTCCCGGTCAACCGAGAAAGGAAAGAAATTTCCTGTGAAGCCAAAAAAGGGCAAGGATAGAAATTTTTTTCGAGGGGCCCCCCTACCAAGGACAAATTCAAAGGTAAAAGGGAGGCAGGGAAAAAGTGGGGGTTCGGAAAGGAGAAACAAAAAGGAGGAATCCTTTTTTCCAATCCCGGCCCTTCCACTAAGGAAACTAAGTGACGCCAACCCACGGGTTGATGGAAGGCTCAGGTGGTTTCTCCCCCAGTGGAGGAAAATCACCCAGAGCCCGTACATTCTCCACCTACTAGAAGAGGGGTACAGGTTGGAGTTTCTGTCCATCCCTCCTCCAAATTTTGTTCTAACACATTTGTCCAGAGATCCGCAGAAAGCGGAGGGGCTCCTGCAAAGCGTCCGGGAATTGGAGACTCAGGAGGTTGTTGCATCAGTTCCAGTGGACCAGCAGGGGCGGGGGTTTTACTCTCATATTTTCGTGGTAGTAAAGCCCTCGGGAAAATTCTGACTGATTATAAATCTTCGGAATCTAAACAAGCACTTGAGATACAAAAAGTTCCGGATGGAAAGTATCTACACGGTCAGAAGACACCTCTGGGAGGGGGTGTTCATGATCATGTTGGATCTCAAGGATGCCTACCTCCATGTCCCAATTGCCCCGGAACATAAGAAATTTCTGCGCTTCGCAATCGAGAAGAGGCAAGGCGTTCAGCATTGGCAATTTAGGGCCCTTCCCTTTGGGCTGGCTTCCAGCCCAAGGATCTTCACAAAGGTCCTTGCCGAGGTGGTATCATATCTCCACCTCCAGGGAATATTCCTGATTCCATACTTGGACGACATGCTGGTTTACAACTCGTCCCAGGAGCGGGTGCTGTCGGACCGGGACAGAGTGATTTCCACCCTGGAAAACCTAAGATGGATGATCAGCTGGGAGAAATCCTCCCTAGAGCCATCGCAAACGAAGGGTTTTATGGGCTACCGGGTGGATTCGGTAGCACAGAAGATGTTTCTCCCCCGAGAAAAAGTAGCAAAGGTTCAGGAAGCAGTGTCGGCCTTGTGCGACGCCAAGCTGGTGTCACTGAGGGCCATCATGAGGGCCCTGGGCCTCATGACATCGTGTATTCCCGCGGTACCCTGGGCCCAGCTCCACTCTCGAGACCTCCAGAGGCTCCTGCTTACCAGTTGGGACAGGAAGGTGTCGTCCTTGGAAGGAAAGGTTTCCCTCCCGGGGAACGTGAGGGAAGCACTGGGTTGGTGGCTCAGTCCAGGGTGGGGGTCAAAAGGCCGCCCCTGGACCCAAGCAAAAGCCTCTAAGTGTTACCACTGCCGTGAGCGCTTGGGGGTGGGGGGCCCACCTGGAAGACCTTCGAGCCCAGGGATCCTGGGATCAGGCTCAGAGCAGGACCTCATCCAACTTCAGGGAGCTCCTGGCAGTCGGAGAAGCACTGAAGGTATTCAGGGATCAGATTCAAGACAGGGAGGTTCAGGTGTTCTTGGACAACGTTGCTGCAGTAGCCTACCTGAACCACCAAGGGGGGACCAAGTCCTGAATGCTAGCCAGGTTGGCACAGGAGAGCCTAGAGTGGGCAGAGAAGAGGATTCCCTCAATCTCCACGGTCCACATGAGGGGGATCTCAATGTGGAAGCGGACTTTCTGAGCAGACGGCCCGTTCACCAAGGAGAATGGGAATTATGCGGGGAAGTCTTTGCTCTAATAAAGCAGCAGTTCGGGGCACCAGAAGTGGACCTCTTTAACTCCAGGGAGAACAGGAAGGTTCCAAAATTCTTTTCCCTCACCAAAGAGTTAGAGTCAGGAGGGGTAGATGCTCTAGCTCACAGATGGGACTTCGGACTGGCGTATGCTTTCCCTCCTCTTGCTCTCATCCCCAGAGTACTGCAGAAACTAAGCCAGACAGGGATCTGTCTCATTCTTATCACTCCTTGGTGGCCAAGGAGGGGGTGGTTTCCCACGCTGAAGAGGTGGTCAGTCGCCCCACCGTTTCATCTATCTCTCAGGCAGGATCTCCTCCGCCAGGGCCCGGTGTTTCATCCCGATCCAGGATTCCTAGCCCTGACGGCCTGGTGCGTGAGAGGGAGCTCCTTAGAGGAAAAGGTTGATCAGAGAGGGTAATTGATACCCTCCTGCTGAGCAGGAAGCCGGTCACCAGGTGCATTTACGCCAAGGTCTGGGGGGACTTCTCTCGCTGGTGTGCGGCAAGAAAAGTCCCGGGACCGGCGACCCCATCCGTTCTGGATTTTCTCCAGGATGGGGTGGATTTGGGTCTAGCAGTCAAGACCCTCAGGGTACAGGTGGTGGCCCTATCAGTATTTTTAGATAGGAGGCTAGCTGTGGACCCGCTCATAAAAAGATTTTTGTTAGCCAGGGAAAGGGTGACCCTGGTAAAGTTAAAAAGTTTTCCACCGTGGGATTTATCCTTGGTTCTGGATGCCCTGACCAGGGAGCCGTTTGAGCCGGTAGCTCAGACGACCTTTAAGTTTCTTTCTTTCAAAATGGCTTTCCTTTTGGCTATTACGTCAGCCAGAAGGATGGGGGACTTACAAGCTCTGACAGTTAAAGAGCCCTTTTTGTTGATTTTGGAGGACAGGGTTGTACTTAGGCAGGACCCCCTATACCTCCCTAAGGTGGCTTCACAGTTTCATAGGAGCCAGGAGATTGTTCTCCCCTCATTTTGCACAGCCCCTTGGAATGAGAGAGAGGCAAGCTTCCATACTTTAGACGTTGTCTATTAGTTTACTTGACCATGTCAAAGGGTTTAGAAGGTCTAACCATTTGTTAATTAATTTCTGGGGTCAGAAGAAAGGTCTCCAAGCATCTAGGTCGACCGTGGCAAGATGGATAAGGCAGGCAATTTTAGTAGCATATGAGCAGGCTGGTAAACCAGCCCCTGCTCGATTGAAAGCTCATTCCACTAGGTCTCTGGCGACCTCCTGAGCTGAAAAGGCGGGCGCTCCGATTGACCAGATCTGTAAAGCGGCCACGTGGACAAGCCAGAACACATTCCTGAGGCACTGCAGGGTTGAGTTGTTGTCATCTCAGGACCTGGCGTTTGGAAGAAAAGTCCTGCAGGCAGTGGTCCCGCCCTAAAGGTAGGCCTGAGCTCCTTGCTCATCTCAGCTGTGCCGTCCTGGAAGAATGACTTGAGAAAATTCCAGCTACACTTACGGTAACAGTGTTTCTGGGAATTCTTCCAGGACGGCAGGCCTACTTCCCACCCGTTTATGTGTTGGTGGTGTTTGTTGGCACAGTAGGATACACTCTTGCACCGGTGTGGGCTAATACTTTGTCTCAACTGAGGGGCAGAGGGAGGGTGGGGCCTTTTAAACTCTGTTCTTGATTGTGTTTCCTGTCCAGGTGAGACCAGTCATCTCTCAGCTGTGCCGTCCTGGAAGAATTCCCAGAAACACCGTTACTGGTAAGTGTAACTGGAATTTTTCGCAATATTAGTCAAAAATCCTGGAGCTACATACTATAATGTGCAGTTGTGAAACTTAGGTGACACGTGTACACCATCCACAATTCTGCCAGACAGTGCCTGACTGTATACAACGTTCATGTCCCCTTTAAACGCGACACAGGGTGTAGACTTGCCTGCCAATCGCCTTTTCTTCCAATTAACTTTAACAAAAATTGAGGCCACACCCCAACTAAGGGTTTATTTTAGCTCTAAGGCACTGAAACACCTGCCTGAGCTCCTCCTTATAAATTTATGTGTAAAGAATTTATTTTACAAATAAGCTCATTACAAGTGAAATGCGTTAGTTGGAGGAGCCTAGCAGTGAGAATGTATTGTATAAAGTGCACACATGCACCAACACATGAAATTTTCATGTAGTGTCAAGAAACTTACAGCTTTTAAGGATCAAGGAGCCAGGTATGTGTACGCAATATCAAATGGTAAACTGAGTGCAGCACTATATCTACTACCTTCCTACATTTCTGTTAAAAACATTCTTAATACGTATATGCACACATGCATCAATAAATTCTTAGTGCCTTACTGTGTGCTCAACCATCAAAAAGTGCTAGT
Source organism: Glandirana rugosa (assembly GCA_018402905.1). NCBI lineage: Eukaryota > Metazoa > Chordata > Amphibia > Anura > Ranidae > Glandirana > Glandirana rugosa. Next base: position 909,702 of record BLSH010536202.1, on the reverse strand, counting down.
GCTTTTAAGTAAACAAATATTCAGGTACTTCAACTCTATGCATAAAGTTCTATATATAAAGTGCTACCAACCTAGATAATTATAACATTTTATCCATGTCCAGGAACAGCATTTCGGGATTCCCCATTACCACTTCAATACCAGAAACTTTCACCCCTTCCTTCCCAGGCCAATTATCAGATTTGAGAGCTGTCACTTTGAGGCTTCATGCACACTGGCTTCTCGTAAATGCTGTTTATCCTGATAGGAGAAAATCAGCATTATAAAATCACGTAAGCTGCATTTTTTACAAAACCGTTTAGGTGAATTTAGCAGAGTTCTGAGTTTATTTTTTTTCCCCAGAATTTTTATTTATTCTGGCCATTAAAACAAATAAACACTGAAGTGCTAAACATGTCTAGAGCGTTGATAAACTGATAAAAATGTCCATGTGTGCATGGACTCATAGGATAACATATAGGGGAGTTTAAGGGCAGAAAACACCACCCAAACTCACAAAAACATGAGTTTAAACACTTGCCCAATGGGCACTTAAACTCTCTTCCTAACCAGACCAATTTTCAGCTTTCAGCGCTCACAATTTGAATGACAATTAATATGAAATGTTTGTCCTTTTTTTTTCACACAAATAGAGCTTTCTTTTGGTGGTATTTAATCACCACTGTGTTTTTTTTTTTTTTTTTTATTTGGCTATAAATGAAAAAAGACTGAACATTTTGTAAAAAATACATTTTCTTTGTTTCTGTTATGAAATTTTGCATATTAGTAATTTTTTTAAAAATACATTTTGGCCAAAAGTTATACTGCTATATATCTTTAGTAAAAAAAATAACCCTAATCAGAGTATATTATTAGGTCTTTGTGAAAGTTAGAGTCCACAAGCTATGGTGCCAATCGCTGAAAAATCACACCTGATGTACTGACAGCCTATCTCATTTCTTGAGGCCCTGAATTATCAGGAAAGTACAAATACCCCCAAATTACCGCTTTTTGGAGAGTACACATTCTAAGGTATTTAGTAAGAGGCATGGTGAGTTTTTTGCAGTTGTAATTTTTTCCTATAATTCTTTGCAAATGGAAGATTGTTTTTTATTATTTTGTTTCCACATATAGCTTTCTTTTGGTGGTATTTGAACACGTCTGCATTTTTTATTTTTTTCCCTACAATTATAAAAAGACCGAAATTTTTGACGGGGACTGACGTGGCTACACTGATTAGCACTGATGAGGCTACACTGACGGGCACTGATAGGTGGCACTGATATGCAGCTCTGATAGGTGACACTGGTGTGCACTGATAGGTGGCACTGGTACACTGAGATATAGCACTGTTAGGGATGGCACTGGCAAGCATCACATATGGGCACAGTGCCATCCCTACAGTGCACTGTACACCCCTTACCTGGTGGTCCCTGGGTGGCCTCCTGATGGTGTCCCTGGGTGGGCTCCCTGGTGGTCCAGTGTAGCGATCCTAGAGGGGGCTACACTGATAAACGTTCAGTGCAGACCCCCCATGTCAGGAGAGCAGCCGATCAGCTCTCCTCTACTCACGTCTGCAGATGCGAGTAGAGGAAAAGTAGAGTCTTTTCCTGTTTACACTGTGACCAGCCGTGATTGATCACGTGGTAAAGAGCTTCCGATGTCTGTCCACCTAAACTGATAGGCTGGGCAAGGAGAGCATAAATCAGAGAAGCAGCCAAGAGGCCCATGATCACTCTGGAGGAGCTGCACAGATTCACAGCTCAGGTGGGAGAATCTGTCCACAGGACTATTAGTCAAGCACTCCACAAATCTGGCCTTTATGGAAGAGTTGCAAGAAGAAAGCCATAAGAAGTCCCTTTTTGCAATTTGCCAGAAACCATGTGGGGGACACAGCAAACATGTGGAAGAAGGTGCTCAGGTCAGATGAAACCTTTATGGCCTAAAAGCAAAATGCTATGTGTGGTAGAAAACGAACACTGCACATCACCCTGAACACACCACTCCCACTGTGAAAAATGGTGTCAGCATCATGTTGTGGGAATGCTTTTCTTCAGCAAGGACAGGGAAGCTGGTCAGAGTTGATACTCCAAACACCTGGTGTTTGTGATCCAATCATCCCGGCACCATGGTTGTTATGGTGTCAGGATAACTGAAGCACATTATTTCTATTATTACAATGTAATATAAAATATAATGGTTGAACTCACAGTAATGCAGAATCAGTGGGAGCCCCGAGTGTGTCACTTGCCACTGTCACCTGCCACCAGATGCAGCGTGTCACTTGCCACCGTTGCCTGCCAGCAGATGCAGCTTAGATCACTTGTCACTAGATGCAGTTTTTGTCAGCACAGATACAGCTAGTCCATGCTTCTCTGTATTGGAGAATTTGCAGTGGCGTCACTAGGGGTGACGTCACCTGGTGCGGTAAAACATGGTGTCACCTCCCTTAATAATCTCCCAACCTAACCTGCCACAGTGCTCTGACCTGCTACTGTGGAGTGACAACAGGACAGAGCAGTAGACACTTGGCAGGCTACCGCATCGGGCCCTCTCCTGTCTAGCCTGCCACAGTGCCCTGCAGTGCGCTGGGCAGGCTAGTTTCAGCTCGGCATTGCATGGTCACAGTGTGCACCCCAAATCTGCATGCTGTCACGGCTAGCAGTGACACCATCGTGGTCACATATCAGGGCAGATAGGGGTCCCTGTCCCCAGGGGAAAGGGGTTCCCTTTCTCTAGGGAATAAGGCAGTTCCTGTCCCCAGGGAATACGGTGGTCCCTCTCCCCGAGGAATATGACAGTCCCCCTACCCAGGAAGGGTGGCGGTCCCTCTACTCAAGAGGGATGGCAGCCTCCCTGCACAGGAAGGGTGGCGGTCCCTCTCCCCAGTAGGGATGGTGGTCCCTGCCCCCAGGAGGGATGGTGAAGAGAGGATGACTCCCAAGGCACCTGAGATGAGGGGTAATCCTAGTACACAATGATACAGCCCCAATCCATACATACATAAGGCCCCTCACACACTGAACAGTGAAGGGGGATGGTAACACTGGAGGTACAATGCACACATAGGTGACCCCTCACATCATAATCTGTCATGGTAAAGACTGAGAATCAGCTGACGTGGGAGGGACATACAGGCTGCACACTACAGAAGTTGGTGGGGGAAGCATATCCAGAGCGGACACATGTTGAGCACAGTTCCCTAGGACACACTGCGGCTCTCTGTACCTGAGAGGCTCCCGGATCTCCAGGTAGGACAGGATGCGTAGCAGAGGGTCAGATGGCAGATTAGCCAGTCCCAGCTCCCCAGCCCCACCATCTCGGTAGGGCTGCCACAGGACTGATTTGATCTCCACGCCAGAAGACGAGCTCAGTCTCGTAAGTAAGAAACAAGGCGGAGCTGGGGCGGTTGCCAATGGGGCAGCTGCTTTCATTGCTCCTCCTCTTGTTTCTTTCTCACGAGATTGAGCTGGTCTTCTGTAAAATGGCGGAGGAGACGATTCAAAAGTACCGGCCAGCCGACCTCTAGCGGCGGCGGTGAAAAATCAGGAAAACAGATCTCCCAGGATATTTCCCAGGAAATGCTAAAATCGGGAAAAAGGTCTAACTCCCGGGCATGTCCTGGGAAATTTGGGAGAGTTGGCAACTATGGTATTAACCTCAGGGCTTTTTGCTGTTTCCTACTTTGAGGTGACCCTGCCCAGATCCTACAGGAGCTGCACGGGTGAACCATCCATCCATCTGCTTCTTCATTCATCCATCGTCCACCTAGTCTTCTGTTGCTCCCTGGTCTACAAGGGGGTGCTGTTAAATTTAGTTTGCTGGGCGGTAAATAGCCTTGCCAAAAGTGTTAGGGGATCTTCTGGCTCTTTTCCTAACTCTGGGTTTGGTGCATCTCTCTCCTCTGCTATTGGGTGGCACTGTCGCGGATGGTATTGGATTGACAAGGTGCACATGAACTTGGAATATGAATGGCAGGCTGCTCCAGCCAATGGGCAGGGGTTTTGTTGGGCCCCATGGCATGCTGCGAGAGCCTATATATTTGGGAGGAGTCAGGTAATCGGGGTCCTGTGCCACCTGGACGACTGTCAGCTCCCAGCTGCTAGAATAGTTCATGTACTTTGTTTTTTTTTTGTTTTATTGAGGGGATTGAACTTGGATGGGGTAAGGGAAATATGGGATGCCCAGTAAGATTTGTAGAACTTGCTTGAGACTACTATATACACTCCAGTCTTCTATATACACTCCTGTATATACACTCCAGTCTTCACTCCAGCACAACTCTTGCTTCAGACTTCTTCTCCTTAACTCCTCAAGTACTGCTCTTGCTGCAGACTATTACTCCTCCACTTCACTTGCTGCAGCTGCCTGGATCAGCTAGCACCACGTGGTCAGGCCTGACACTGGCTCAGCCAGGCCTCAGTGAATTGCCTTTTACAGGCAGAGACCGTGGGCCCTATAGTGTAGAGAAAGTTCTGGTGCTAACTGTCCTCAAATGCGGCTAATGATCCCAGTCAGCCCTCTTCAGGCCCTGCCGCCTGGCTGCAGCTGCCCAACTCCACTGCCCCTGTTACCAGTCCTCTCCTCTGGTTCTGCACCCATCTCCGACTGTACTCTTCCAGTCCTCTCAGGCGTGCCTCCCTAGTCCTCCCAACTGTGCATGTCACTCACCAGCCCTCCAGGCTACAACCAGTGGTTCCTCTCCCTGGAGACTTGCCCGGCAGAACTCTCTACTGCCGTCCTCCTTTGCTCCTCTTGTCCAGGACACCTCCACGTTTTCTTGGAGGGCCCTGTCAGCAGCAGAGCCCAGGCCCAAGGTCCCCCCCCCCCCAGAGTGGGGAACTCCCTCAAAGGCCCTGACAGCCTCAGTACTCCATTTCCATCTTTCCCACGCGAAAACTTCTTTCCCAGCTGGGCTGACCCTGGGTATTTAAAGAGGCCTGCCCCCTGCCAATCCAGGTTGGGGACAGAGGTGGATCCAGAGCCTAATCTCGGGAGGGGCACTGTCAGAAAATAAGGTTTTTTGCAGGCAATTTGTCAGGGCAATGGCTGGTGTTGGTGCTTCAATCATCATGGCACCATGGTTGATATGGTGTCAGGATGATTGAAGAGCATTGTTTCTATTATTACATTGTAATATAAAATGAAATAGTTCAACTCACCATAATACAGAATCAGTGGGAACCCTGAATGTGTCACTTGCCACCGTTACCTGCCATGTCATCTGCCACCAGATGCAGCTTGTCACTTGCCTGCCACCAGATGCAGTTTGTCACTTGCCTGCCACCAGATGCAGCTGGTCACTTGCCACATTACTTGCCACCAGATGCGGATTGTCATTTGCCACGTCACCTGCCACCAGATGCAGCTTGTCACATGCCACATTGCCTGCCACCATTTTTCCCTGATCTGTCCACCGCAATATTGCAGTCCCGTTAAAAATCGCAGATCGCGCCATTACCAGTGAAAAAAAAAAAATTGTAAAAACGCCATAAATGAACTCTCATGGTTTGTAAACGCGGCAACTTTTGCGCAAACCAATCAATAAACGCAATTGCATTTTTTTCGACAAAAATATGTAGAAGAATATATATTGGCCAAAATATAAAAGAATAAATTTTGTTTTTTTTTTTTATATTTTTTTTGTACATTTATTATAGCAAAAAATAAAAATATTGTTTTTTTTTTTTCAAAATTGTCGCTCTTTATTTGTTTATAGCGGTGATCAGAAGTGACATAGAGGTGATCAAATACCACCAAAAGAAAGCACTAATTGTGGGGAAAAAAAGGATGTCAATTTTGTTTGGGTACAACCTTGCACGACCGCGCAATTGTCAGTTAAAGCGCCGCAGTGCTGAATCGCAAAAAGTGCTCTGGTCATTAAGGGGGTAAATCATTCCAGTCTGGTTTACTGACAATTGCTTGGTCATGTGATGTTGTACCCAAACAAAATTGACGTCCTTTTTTCCCTACAAATAGAGCTTTTTGTGGTGGTATTTGATCACCTCTGCGATTTTTATTTATTGTGCTATAAACAGAGCGACAAAAAAATCTATATTTTTTACTTTTTGTTATAGTAAATATCCAAAAGAAAAAGTAATGAAACAAATTTCTTCATCAGTTTAGGCCAATATGTAAAAAAAATCGCAATAAGCGTTCATTGATTGGTTTGTGCAAAGTTATAGGGGATAGATTTATAGCATTTTTATTATTATTATTTTTTTTTACAAGCAATGGCGGTGATCAGCGATTTTTAGTGGGACTGCGACATTGCGGCGGACAGATCGGACACTTATACACTTTTTTGGGACCAGTGACATTTATACAGCGATCAGTGCTATAAAAATGCACTGATTACTGTATAAATTACACTGGCAGGGAAAGGGGTTAACACTAATGGTGGTCAAGGGGTTAAGTGTGTTTCCTGGGAGGTGTTTCTAATAGTGGGGGGAGTGTACTGCTTGGAGGAGGATAGAGATCGCTGTTCCTGATCACTGGAAACAGACTATTTCTCTCTGCTCCCCTGACAGAACGGGGATCTGTTTGTTTACATGGACAGATCCCCGTTCTGGCTCTCTGAGGAGTGATCGCGGGTGGCCTTAAAGGGACCACAGTACTGGTACGACGATTAGTGGGAACATGCCGACCTGCCACTGTATATAGGCGGCAGCTGGTCGGCAAGTCGTTAAAAAAAAAAGAAGTTTGTGGAGTGGTTTTAACACGCCTTAACGTGCATAAAAGGTGTCAACACTGCACATAGGCCATTTAGGGAGCATTTTTAACTTGTCATTAATGCCTGTAAAACGCCAGTCTAATGCCTATACTACGGCTCATTAAAGCAAGTTTAACTCCCATACTAAAGCGCATTAACACAATAGGAGCGTTTGTTGAGAGTTAGAAATTTAGTCAGTTTCACACACGTGTTAAAATCAGAATTTTTTGCTAGAAAATTACTTTGAACCATTGAATATTATATATTTTCTGAAATCCGAGGCCCTGGAGAATAAAATGGTGGTTGTTGCAATTTTTATGTTGCATATTTGCACAGTCATGTATGAAACATATTTTCAGAAAATACATTTTTTGTAAAATACAAAACACGATATTGCTTTGAGTAAAAAAATACCAAACATGTGAAATGGTGACAAACAAGAGTACCTAAAATTGCCCTTGGGTGATGCTTTAAAAGCCTTTAATTTTAGTGGCAGAACTCATGTTTATCTCTAAACTGATAACCTGTATTATCCTCACTCTGACAGCAGTACTTCACATATGTGTGCTGGACCTACATGCATGTTTGCATCTGGGCATTAGCATGGGGGGGACTAGGGTCCTTTAATTTTTTCTTTTCTACATTTTTTTTATTGAAAATTTTTTTTTTTTTTTTGAAAGCCTTTTACATTTGTTTTCACTTAACTTTAGTGCTATCACAAGGGTTGATAGCTTTGGGTAATGACAGGTACTCTGTTTGATAAGCTGCTTGTCTGCCTATACCAGCCGAAGAAAGACAGCACTGAAAGTGGATGTGACAAAATTCTCATCGCTTTTGGGCTTGCTTCGTCATGGGGGTTGGGGGGCACTGTAGGGGAATGAACTTATATAGACAAAGAAAAACATGAATTATACCAATTTGAAGGTAAACATACCTGTTTTATACTTTGCTTCACGCAAAATTGACTTTCCACAATTACCCTTTCCCCATGAAGCGCCATATGCATTTAATGAAAATTTAAAATTCAATTAATAAACTTTAAAATATGAAACTATATATTGGCTGAACACTTCTCTTTAAAGATGCCCACTGTTTCAATCCTATGTGAAGAATGGCTTTTCGCTTGATATTAGACAATTGGTAATCTACAGTAGATATGTCATATATGTTTTTATATATTCTACCAAATTGATACGTTAATGTGAATATCTGTCTGTAAACACATTGCTTGCCCCAGTTGTCATCTATTGAAGAATGTAGTTCAGCTTCAAAAAGAGTATGTAGCCCAGAGGATAACTATGACAAGTCTACTCTTATCTACATTTCTGTATACTTTACAGGCCAGACAACATGACCAGATGCACATAAATGTGATTTACAATGAGGTGGCATTCATAGACTGTATATCTCACCATGGCCTAGTGATGTCATTATTTCTTTTTGTCGATAGTTACCACTGTTTTGGTTTCAATATTTTTTTTCTACGTTTTTTGAACATCTAAGTAAAACCTAAATAATCCAATAATGCAAAACAAAGTGTGTATATACAGTCAGGTCCATAAATATTGGGACATCGACACAATTCTAATCTTTTTGGCTCTATACACCACCACAATGGATTTGAAATGAAACAAACAAGATGTGCTTTAACTGCAAACTTTCAGCTTTAATTTGAGGGTATTTACATCCAAATCAGGTGAACGGTGTAGGAATTACAACAGTTTGTATATGTGCCTCCCACTTTTTAAGGGACCAAAAGTAATGGGACAGATTAACAATCATAAATCAAACTTTCACTTTTTAATACTTGGTTGCAAATCCTTTGCAGTCAATTACAGCCTGAAGTCTGGAACGCATAGACCTCACCAGATGTTGGGTTTCATCCCTGGTGATACTCTGCCAGGCCTCTACTGCAACTGTCTTCAGTTCCTGCTTGTTCTTGGGACATTTTCCCTTCAGTTTTGTCTTCAGCAAGTGAAATGCATCCTCAATCGGATTCAGGTCAGGTGATTGACTTGGCCATTGCATAACATTCCACTTCTTTCCCTTAAAAAACTCTTTGGTTGCTTTTGCAGTATGCTTCGGGTCATTGTCCATCTACACTGTAAAGCGCCGTTCAATGAGTTCTGAAGGGTTTGGCTGAATATGAACAGATAATATTGCATGAAACACTTCAGAATTCATCCTGCTGCTTTTGTCAGCAGTCACATCATCAATAAATACAAGAGAACCAGTTCCATTGGCAGCCATACATGCCCACGCCATGACACTACCACCACCATGCTTCACTGATGAGGTGGTATGCTTTGGATCATGAGCAGTTCCTTTCATTCTCCATACACTTCTCTTCCCATCACTCTGGTAAAAGTTGATCTTGGTCTCATCTGTCCATAGGATGTTGTTCCAGAACTGTGAAGGCTTTTTTAGAGGTTGTTTGGCAAACTCTAATCTGGCCTTCATGTTTTTGAGGCTCACCAATGGTTTACATCTTGTGGTGAACCCTCTGTATTCACTCTGGTGAAGTCTTCTCTTGATTGTTGACTTTGACACACATACACCTACCTCCTAGAGAGATTTTTCTTGATCTGGCCAACTGTTATGAAGGGTGTTTTCTTCACCAGGGAAAGAATTCTTCGGTCATCCACCACAGTTGTTTTCCGTGGTCTTCTGGGTCTTTTGGTGTTGCTGAGCTCACCAGTGCGTTCTTTCTTTTTAAGGATGTTCCAAACAGTTGATTTGGCCACACCTAATGTTTTTGCTATCTCTCTGATGGGTTTGTTTTGTTTTTTTCAGCCTAATGATGGCTTGCTTCACTGATAGTGACAGCTCTTTGGATCTCATATTGAGAGTTGGCAGCAATAGATTCCATATGCAAATAGCACACTTGAAATGAACTCTGGACCTTTTATCTGCTCCTTGTAAATGGGATAATGAGGGAATAACACACACCTGGCCATGGAACAGCTGAGCAGGCAATTGTCCCATTGCTTTTGGTCCCTTAAAAAGTGGTAGGCACATCTACAAACTGTTGTAATTCCTCCACCGTTCACCTGATTTGGATGTAAATACCCTCAAATTAAAGCTGAAAGTCTGCAGTTAAAGCACAACTTGTTTGTTTCAGTTCAAATCCATTGTGGTGGTGTATAGAGCCAAAAAGATTAGAATTGTGTCTGTCCCAAAATTTGTGGATCTGACTGCATTTAGACCTATTTGCATAAAATGCAACACTTTGTACATGTCAACCACTTAGGTTGGTTCACTCAGTGGTGATCCGACTCGCGGGGCGACTTTGCTAGGTGATTTGAAATCAACTTCAGCACGACTTTGGGCAACTTATAGCGCCACTTGAGGCGACTTACAACACGACTTCATGCCAGGCGACTTTGCTGTAGCCAATCAGAGAAGGGAGGGAGGGAGTTGCCCTAAATAACTTCTATTCTTTTCACTGTGAAGTCGCTTCTGTTTAGATGGGGGTTCCAATTTGGAGACGACTTCCATTGAATTCTATGGGCACAAGTTGAAAAGAAGTCGCCTCCAAGTAGTACAGGAATCTCTTCTGAAGTCGCTTTGAAGTCAGAGCGACTTCAGCAGTGTTCAGTTGTGTTAAACGACCTGGTTCGACTCAAGTCTGATCGCAAGTCGCCCCTGTGTGAACCGGGCCTTAAGGGCCGAGTCTCTTTTTGAGATCTGATGTTAACAAGTTAAAGTCAGGTTTTTTTGCTAGAAAATTACTTAGCACCCCCAAACATTATATATTTTTTCCAGACACCCTAGAGAATAAAATGGCGGTCGTTACTTTACACATCGTATTTGCGCAGCGGTCTCACAAACGCATTTTTTAAAAATAAAATACACTTTTTTAAATTAAAAAATAAGACAACAGTAAAATTAGCCCAGTTTTTTTATATTGTGAAAGATAATGTTATGCTGAGTAAATTGATACCCAACATGCTAAGCTTCAAAACTGCGCCGGTCGTTGAATGGCGACAAACTTTGTCACTTAAAAATCTCCATAGGCGACTTTTAAAAATTTCTACAGGTTACCAGTTTTGAGTTACAGAGGAGGTCTTTTTCTAGAATTATTGTTCTAACTTTTACGATTGTGGCATTACCTCTCATGTGTAGTTTGAACACCATTTTCCTATATGGGTGCGACTTATGTATGCGTTTGCTTCTGCTCGCGAGCTCGCGGGACGGGGCCCTTAAAATTTTTTTTATCGTATTTATTTTACTTTTTATTTTTACACTGTCCTTTTAAAAAAAAATTTGGGTCACTTTTATTCCTATTACAAGGAATGTAAACATCCCTTGTATTAGAAAAAAAAAAGCATGACAGGACCTCTTTAATGTGCAATCTGGGGTCAAAAAGGATCTAACATTTAGACTTAAAAGCAAAAAAAAAAACAAATCCCCTTCAACCACTTCACCCCCGGAAGGATTTCCCCCATTAGGACCAGAGCATTTTTTGTGATTCGGCACTGCGTCGCTTTAACTGACAATTGCGCAGTCGTGCAACGTTATACCCAAACGAAATTGATGTCCTTTTTTTCCCCACAAATAGAGCTTTCTTTTGGGGATAAAAAATGTATAGAATTATCCGCGCCCACTATTTCGAATAAGGTGTAGATGATATTAATCCTGGCTGCTCGCAAAACAATAGATCAAAAAATTGTTCAAAGATAAAGTCATGTAATAAATGCAGCACCAAACACAAGTTTTTAAAAGGGTAAGAGGTGAAATACACTACTATATGCAACACAAATAGAATAAAACTATTTTAAAAGGAATGGTGTCACAGTCTTAATGTCTCTTTTGAAACCCCCTGTAAATCAGGGAATAACCCTTAAATATCCAAGGTAGAACCAACCAAGAGAGAGGAAAACATTCACTTGGAGATATGTTGGAATTCTTTTAGGAATCACCGCCAAGCGAGCATCCTATTGATAATTCATTTCTAATAAAAGATGTGAGCTTACTAGACTCTGGTAGGTAATGCGCATGGGTCATAATCCACTTTGCAGGTAATGGTGTCAGCAGGTCATCATGGTCAGCAATGAAACGGAAAATATCCGGGCAGCAAAGGCTCCAATCCTTCTCAAGAATGCTCCACAAGGTTGATCCAACGCTCAGCATATATGGCATGAGATGAAAGAGGCCAACATAGTGTGATACCGTTTCAAAACAAATTTTTATTCAAACAAAGGGGATTACCAATACTCACATTTAAAAAGTATAAAAAGAGCTCTGGATATAAAAACAATATGACAGGAGGAGTAGGGACGCGTTTCGGCTCACACAGCCGTCATCTGGGGTATTCCCGCCTCCTGTCGTTACTCCTATTTATAACAAATGTGTAAAATTTACAATGACAGCCCCTAGGAGGCAAAGACCGGAAGTCTGCCTTAGACTCAAAATGGCGTCATCGGCGTGCGCTCCACGCCTCATTCTCATATGTTGGATACATCCTGATGGGGATGACCCGGAAGGAAAATGTGAAAAAGTAAGGGCAAAAACGTTATTTCGTGTGAATTTAAGATGTAATGTGAACTTTCCGTGATTATAAATGTAATGAACAAAAACAGGTTCTTGTGAAAGGAAAAGGTTGAGGTGATGGGCATAGGTGCATGAGACCCCAAGTATACAGCTTGAATGCCCTGGAAAAGGAAGTGGATGGAGCCAGCATCCACCTACATGACAAGACCGCACGTCAAACGTTATGCAAAATGGTTTTATTCCTACTGACAGCTGTCATTTTAAACCATGGCTGAAATCTATCCCTAAAAGCCAGTTCACCAGACTAAGGAGGAACTGCTCAGATACTATGGTGTTTACTGAACAAGCTTTGATTTTAAAGAAAAGGTTTTTAGAGAAAGGTTATCCTGAAAAGGAGCTGGACAATGAGATACAGGCCATTACTGGTATTGACAGAACGGAATTATTGTTAGACAAACCGAAGTCCTTAACCACTTAAGGACCGGAAGGATTTCCAGCTTTAGGACCGGAGCCCTTTTTGCGATTTGGCGCTGCGTCGCTTTAACTGACAATTGCGCGGTCGTGCGACATTGTACCCAAACAAAATTTGCGTCCTTTTTTTCCCACAAACAGAGCTTTCTTTTGGTGGTATTTGATCACCTCTGCGTCATTTCTGATCGCCGCTATAAACAAAAGAAGAGCGACAATTTTGCAAAAAAACCCAAATTTCTTACTTTTTGCTAAAATACAAATCCAAAAAAAAATATAAAAAAACATTTTTTTTTCACCGTTTTTGGGCGATTTATATTCTTCCTCATATTTGCGATAAAAAAAATCGCAATCGGCGTTTATTGATTGGTTTGCGCGCGTGCTGGCGCGTTAACAGTCAATTTCGCTGCGTC
>BLSH010536202.1:849689-896627 GCA_018402905.1 Glandirana rugosa | reverse complement strand
TTTAACTGACAATTGCGCGGTCGTGCGACATTGTACCCAAACAAAATTTGCGTCCTTTTTTTCCCACAAACAGAGCTTTCTTTTGGTGGTATTTGATCACCTCTGCGTCATTTCTGATCGCCGCTATAAACAAAAGAAGAGCGACAATTTTGCAAAAAAACCCAAATTTCTTACTTTTTGCTAAAATACAAATCCAAAAAAAAATATAAAAAAACATTTTTTTTTCACCGTTTTTGGGCGATTTATATTCTTCCTCATATTTGCGATAAAAAAAATCGCAATCGGCGTTTATTGATTGGTTTGCGCAAAAGTGGTCGCGTTTACGGATGATGAGAATTCATTTTTGGGGTTTTTAATTTTTTTTTATTTTTTACTAAAAATGGCGGCGATCTGCGATTTTTTGCGGTACTGCGATATTTCAGCGGACATGGCGGACCATTTTGACACTTTTTTGGGACCATTGGCATTTATACAGCGATCAGTGCTATAAAAATGCACTGATTACTGTGTAAATGCCATTGGCAGTGAAGGGGTTAACCTGCAGGGGGCGCGCTAAGGGTTAAGTATGTTCCCTGGGCGTGTTCTAACTGTAGGGGGGCTTGCCTAGCTGGGGAAGGGAAGTGGTCACAGCCTTCATGTACGAGAAGGCTGTGATCACAGCCTTTCCCCCTCACACAGAGCGGAGGTCCGTGTTTACTTACACGGACCTCCGCTCATTCGCTCCGGGGGGGGCATCGCGGGTGGCCGGCGGCAATCGAAGCCGCCGCACCCGCTCCCTGGCCCCCCCGAACACAGTGAGCGTGCGCGCTCATGTATGACGGCGATTTGCGTTACAGAGCCATTCTGTCGCCGTCAATTGCCGACCAGCGGTCGGCAAGCGGTTAAAACATGATGCAAAGTGGTCTTTTTTTACTGGATATTCTATCCAACACAGACAAATTAAAAATGTCATTAAAAAACATTGGAATGTCCTACGTAACGATCCTATTCTTTGTCTACTCTTACCAGAGAGACCACAAATCACATACAGAGGTGTGCCCTCACTCAGACACAAACTTGCACCGAATGTGATTAACCCACCTAAAAAATTGTCTTTTTTCCAAAATCTTAATGGATATTTTAAGTGTCAAAAATGCCGAGTCTGTAGGATAAAAAAGTGCAAAAATAGAAACATTTCCAGTTTTACTTCTACCACCACTGGCCGAATTTACGATTTAAAATCATTTAGTACTTGTGAAACAAAAAATGTTGTTTATCTTTTGACCTGCCCCTGCAGTAAACAATATGTAGGGAGAACCACCAGGCCTTTTAATGTCAGAGTAAATGAACATATAACGAATATTTTAAAGGGTAAAACCAATCATAGTGTACCCAAACACTATTTAAAACACCATGATGGAACCCTGAAGGCACTTTGTTTCAGGTGATTGAAGAATATGTTCCCCCTTGGAGGGGAGGTTGGATCAAGAGAGGTATCTCACAATTAGAAACCTTCTGGATTTATTCCCTTAAGAGCTATCACCCTCATGGAATGAATGTTGACTGGGACATCAATTCTTTTATTAGCAAAGCTTGACGCATTTTTGTCCCTCTTTTTATTTCCATTGGCCATTTTTAGACACAATTTTTTATATATACATATTTATATATATATATTATTTGTTACTATATCTATTTCTTATTATTCTGCTACACATATATGTCTTACATTGTTTGTTCATACCATTCTCTCCTTTTATGGAGAGAAACATTCTTTCCTTTTTTCCAATACAGCTAGACACCCTTATAATTTATTTTGGCATTTGGGTAATGTTTAATGCCTTTGTTTCCTTCCCCCTTTTTTAGGGTCTTGCATTTTATATATTTTTTTGTCTTTCCAATCTGAGTATCTTAATGCCTTACTATTTTTATTGCAATATGTGCAACGCAGGTCTCCCTTACCCGAGATTTGGCGTCTGCAAAACCTTTATAGATAGTTTCTTATTTTATACATATTTTTCTACTTTTTTACTTTTATATTTTCATTTTTATTTTTATTTTTGTATCCAACATATGAGAATGAGGCGTGGAGCGCACGCCGATGACGCCATTTTGAGTCTAAGGCAGACTTCCGGTCTTTGCCCCCTAGGGGCTGTCATTGTAAAATTTACACATTTGTTATAAATAGGAGTAACGACAGGAGGGGGGAATACCCCAGATGACGGCTGTGTGAGCCGAAATGCGTCGGTTCCCTACTCCTCCTGTCATATTGTTTTTATATCCAGAACTCTTTTTATACTTTTTAAATGTGAGTATTGGTAATCCCCTTTGTTTGAATAAAAATTTGTTTTGAAATGGTATCACACTATGTTGGCCTCTTTCCTCTCATGCCATATATGCTGAGCGTCGGATCAACCTTGTGGAGCATTCTTGAGAAGGATTGGAGCCTTTGCTGCCCGGATATTTTCCGTTTCATTGCTGTCCATGATGACCTGCTGACACCATTACCTGCAAAGTGGATTATGACCCATGCGCATTACCTACCAGAGTCTGGTTAGCTCACATCTTTTACTAGAAATGAATTATCAATAGGATGTTCGCTTGGTGGTGATTCCTAAAAGAATTCCAACATATCTCCAAGTGAATGTTTTCCTCTCTCTTGGTTGGTTCTACCTTGGATATTTAAGGGTTATTCCCTGATTTACAGGATTTGAGAGTCCATATTGGGTTTCAAAAGAGACATTAAGACTGTGACACCATTCCTTTTAAAATAGTTTTATTCTATTTGTGTTGCATATAGTAGTGTATTTCACCTATTTCTTTTGGGGATATTTGATCACCTCTGCGTCACTTCTGATCACCTCTATAAACAAAAAAAAAAGCGACAATTTAAAAAAAACCCCAATATTTCTTGCTTTTTGCTAAAATACATATAAAAAAACCCCCAAAAAAACAAAATGTATTCATCAGTTTAGGCCAATATATATTCTTCCTCATATTTTTGGTAAAAAAAAAAATCGCAATCGGCATATATTGATTGGTTTGCGCAAAAGTTGCCATGTTTACAAATAATGAGAATTCATTTATGGGGCTTTTTTTTTATTCTTTAGTAGTAATGGCGGTGATGTGCGATTTTTATCGGGACTGCAACATTGCAGCGGACATGTCAAACGATTTTGACACTTTTTTGGGACCTTTGGCAATTATAAAGCTGCCGCTGCTGTGAAGCGAATTCAGCTAGTCAATCAGGGGAGAGAGAGGGAGGGGGCAGGGCCGGGGCTTCCTGTCTGAATGGACACAGGGAGCTGTGTACTTGGCTCGGGTGCTCCCATAGCAAGCTGCTTGCTGTGGGGGCACTGAACAGGAGGGAGGGGCCAGGATCACAGAACAGGAACCCAAGAAGAGGAGGATCCAGGCTGCTCTGTGCAAATCCACTGCAACAGAGAATGTAAGTATAACATGTTTGTTATTTTTATAGGAAAAAAAAAAGACTTTACAATCACTTTAGGCCCCTTTCACATGGGCGGATGGTTCGGGTCCGCCTGTCAGTTTTTCAGGCGGACCCGAACGGACGCTCCATTGTTCTCTATGGAGCGACGGATGTGAGCGATGACATGTTCGCTGACACCCCATCCGCTCCGATCCACTAAAAACAGACGGATGGAAACCCTATTTTCCATCCGCCTGGCGGATCGGATGAACACGGACAGACGGTCCGTGTCCATCCGATCCTCCATGGAGGAGAATGGAGCTGTGACAGGGTGCAGAGACTGTCCTGTCATCCGCCGGCTCAGTGGGGATAAATGGATGGATCCCCGCTGAGCAGCGGAGCCCGTAAAAACGGGTTCCGCTCATGTGAAAAAGCCCTTAAAGTGTTTGTTATCCTAAAAAAAAAAACCCCACAGATCCTTTTTCCTTAAAGCAGGGGTTCTCAACTCCTATCCTTGGTACCCACTAACAGGCCAGGTTTGCAGGATAACTGAAATACATCACAGGTGATATCATTTGCTGGTCAGTGATTGCTGTATTCTAGTCTGCATTTCCCCAAGCTAATGCTTAAAATCTGGCTTGTTGGTGGGTCCTGAGGACAGGAGTTGAGAACCACTGCCTTAAAGCATGTTATACAGCACAGTGCTTGTGTTGTGTAATTTGGCCCCTTCTACTCCCTAAAAAACCTGGCGGATGCTGTCTAGCTATACCCTCTCGTCCTGTAAACTGACCACGGTTTATCATGGCTGCTTAGCCCTGACACTGCGGTCAGTTTAGGTGCCTCCGTCATCTGCACCTCTCCTCTGTCCTGCTTTGTCCTCCTCTCCCGTCCCCGCCTGTCTGTTCTGTGTCAGCAACCCCCCCCCCCCGCTGCTATCATACCTAAAATAAAATCCTCCCATCCCCTCTGTAACATAAAGCTCCCGGCATTCATCTCACTCTTCGGCTCTTTCCTCTCTCCTCTGCTCCTCAGAGGAGAGAGCCGAGGAGTCATGTAAGCATCGGGAGATGTTCTGATATAGGTACAGATCGGCATTTTTTTCATATAACACAGGCACAGGGACACATAGCGTTATGTTACAGAGGGGATGGGAGGATTTTATTGTACTGAAGTAACAACCACGGGTAGAATGTCGGCAGACATTTTCTGGTTCAAAACAAACCGACCAAAGTCTGCTTGTGTGTATGTCGGCAGGCTTCTGCCGGACGAGCATGCTGGAAAACCAGCATCGACCAACTCCCGATCAGCGCTCTCAGCCAATGACAGAGAGCACTGAATGGAGTGTTTTGGCGGTGTGGAGGCCGTCCCCCTGTCAGAACACAACAGCTCAGTGGGGGAGATAGCTGAACTAACCTCACATTGTTAGTACAGCGGCTCCGTCTACCCAGAGCTGACAGTTTTTTTCATGCAACCCGGTGGAATGAACGAAAAAAAAAATTGTAGTATGTACCTGACTTTAGTGCTGTTGGGTCTGGTGCCATATATGACACAGCCCTAATGTGCTGCCTGTTCGTTCATAATAGTAGGAAAAGAAATTTGCTCAATGCAGGAAAGAAATCTGCTCTATTCTCTCATCAACACTGACTCCCATGGAGCTATTGTGTTGTCCCAGCAGGGGGAGGGGATGCTGTTCCCGCTGGGAGAACACAGTGATTATTGCTAGCGGTTATAAAAGCTACTAACAATAATTTTATGTAAAATCCACCAGGCTGGTTATACCCACGTTGAATGATCGATTAGGGGGTGCCTTAACCCTGCCTATAAAGGAGTGCATCTCTGTGATGTACAGAAAGGGCAGCAGCAGTATTGATATTTACTAAGGCTGGTCATAGATGGAGCAAATTTCTTTCCTGCACCCATGGGTTGCAGGAAAGAAATTTGCTTAATTACCCCTTAATTAATCCCTCCTGCCAAGCCATTGTGTTCTCCCAGCGGGGAAAGCCACCCCAGTGGGAGAATATAGTGATTATTGCTAGCAGCTCTAACAGCCTCTAGCAACAATCGCATGTAAAATACAGCAGGCTGGTTGTACTCAAGCTGATTGATCAGTCAATCGACTTGGGTACATTCAGCCTGCCCATACATGGTTTGAATCATCTATGGCGGACTTAATGGTTCATACACTGTGGTGCTGTGGGATCTTTGTGAATCTGCAGCAATGGTGTCCATAGAGGCTCCTACTGCCAGAACTCAGCACTGTCAATCAGAAACCTGTCTCCATTCTAGCAGCGTGGTCGGAGGGGAGGGGAGAGATGGTTGGATAGCTGTCTGACCGCACAACTTAGCAATAGCAAAATGGAATTGAATATGTGAGTTTGCTGAAAACTTGTGTGTTGGAGATGGCTGGATTTAGCCTGCCAACAGATAGTAAGGTTTCTGCATATGATTAGTTAGGGCCTGACTGGCTAAGATTTAATTGCTGTTTACTTTACTACCTGCAACCTTTTATAACAAAGATGACTACATGTCAGTTTGAAAAGAACCTGCTGTCTGAAGTGTGCCTATTCATCGTCCTTAAATCTGAGTGTACCTTTACCTAAAGAAAAGGTCACCCCAAAGGAGTGAATTGTCCCAATATATCATTTATTGGGGGGGGGGGGGTTACACAACACAAATACATAAAGTATACCCCCAAATCAAACAACATCCAGGTGCGGTCATTCATTTTCAGCAGAGTGTGACATCACAATTCTTTAAGCAACATCCTGGGACTGGTAATGGATACTGAATATTTTTAAAAACAAAATACTTCTGCCTTGTTCGTGATCAGCATGGTGGAAGATGGGGAAACAGCTATGTTCTCTAGGTGTAGATGGAAGAATTGGGATATTACCTTATGTTGTGCATGAAACAGATGTAGGCAATCTAGGGTGAATAATGTGGTCCACCTACCTATTCCTGTGCTTGATTTCCTAAATGTATGGCGTTGTATAGCATTTCTCAGTTGTGTGGTCACTTTTACAATGTAACACTTTCAGCACTTAGAATTTTGGCAAACCTACCTGTGTGATATTTATATTGTCAAATTGTGATGTGGCAAAAAATATTTACATTTACATTCATTTGTCGTTCTTTTTTTTTTTAAACATAAGCATGTGATCTGATGCGTCCCGTGGTGGCAGGTCTCCACCCCTATATATTAAATGCACACAAAAAGGAGGAGGAGAAAAAAAGATTTGGGGCTTTAAATGAGATTTACCACCATGTCTGATATTGTATGGAACTGTGTCAGAATAGACTATATATGTATATAATGTCAACTTACCAAAATTGAAGCACATAGATCACAGTCACAAAAAAAAAAAAAATCAAAAGTGGTCATAAAACATATAAAAGTTTATTATGCGTCAAAGACAGTCTGTCATATATGACATAATACAATGATCAAATGATTCTACATCTACTATGTGCATGCTACAATATTCAAAGGGCAAGGTAAAAAACAGCCATACAATAATCAATGTAAGTATAAATATGTATACACGAATAACATGGTTCAAAAATGGCTCGTTCAACCTATATATGAAGGTATAAAATCAATGGAAATATATGACTTGTCCGGGTATCTTGGATTAATGTATATAGTGAGAGTCCCAATCTTGGAACTCTGTATAGGGGAGCCCTAGGTACGGAACTCAACGCTGCGTTTTGTGGTATTTCAACCACTCATCAGGAGTTTTAAATACCGATGATACTGAAAAAATACATAGATAATAATTAATATATAGGGTACACTCATGTTCTCTAAAAAATATATATATTATGTGAGAAATTATGTCAAACATTGCTATAACTCACAAAGCTCCTGCCAATGCTTGAATAGCCCGGAATAGAGAGTCAGTGGAGTCCCGGACGTGTGTCCAGATCGGAGCTGAGGCGGGAGGTCCCCCCAAAGGAGCCAAGGGACATGGGCAAGAGACAGCCCGGGTCGCCACATCACAGCTCCCATGTGTGATGGATGCATGTGAATCTTGCACCCTGTGAACTGAAAAACAACCAAACTTGTGAATGAATGAGACATGTCCATGATTGGAGCTGTGTGTGAGTGCATCCGTTCGTACTGGCACACACTCCATAATTCCCTTTTGGGCCCATATAGAACACTCATACGCACCAACATTCACACACAGCTCCAATCATGATGTCACATCCTGGGGTTATGCAGTGATGTGATGCCCCGCCCCAGGATGTGACGTCATGAAGGCGGGCTCAGGGTGACATCAGCGTGTGGTCCCGCCCCATGCCAATATAAGGCAACCGCGCAGCACGGACCCGGCATTCGAGTGGAAGACAGCGACAAGTCAACATTTCCAGGAGAAGGAGGAGAAGCTAGCCGAGGAGACAGCGGCAAAAGAGCAGAAGACAGAAGATGCCTCGAAAGACAGGAACTCTGCAGAAGACCCTGCAAGAGCCGAAGACGAGGGAGAAGAAAGGGGAGAAGACGCCGGAGCTGATTTAATAAAATATTTTAAAAAGCTGTGTAGTTTCTTTTGTACACTTCTTTTGCAGGTAAATGGGTAGGGGTACGACGTACCCCATACTCATTTACATAGGGTGGGGGGCCGGCATCTGGGGGCATCCCTTATTAAAGGGGGCTTCCAGGTTCCGATAAGCCCCCGCCCGCAGACCCTGACAACCAACGGCCAGGGTTTTTGGGAAGAGGCTCTTGTACCCATCAACATGGGGACAAGGTGCTTTGGGGTGGGGGGGGTGCAGAGCCCCTCTGCCCTAAAGCACCCATACTCAACATGTTGAGGGCATGTGGCCTGGTATGGTCCAGGAGGGGGGGGGGGCGCTCACTTGTCCTCACCCCCTTTCCTGGCCTGCCAGGCTGCGTGCTCGGATAAGGGTCTGGTGTGGATTTTGGAGGGGACCCTACGCCTTTTTTTCGACTTGGGGGGGGGGGTTCCTCTTACAATCCAAGCCTGGTATGCTCTTGGGGGGGGAAACCCCGCACAAATTTTTTTGCGGGGGTTCCCCTTCTAGATCCCTAGCGCACAAGTCGCGCCGCAAGTCGGATCATCATGATCCGACTTTCTTGTGCGACTTCTATTCAAATCAATGGGCTCCCATAGGGAACCATTGATTTTGAATATAACGCCTGATGAGGGTTAACGCTGTTTATACAACGTTAAGCAACGTTATTGAGCGTTTTGTGGCGTTGGCGTCAAAAACGCCAGCACGTTACAGCCTTGGAACGTGCTGGCCGTGGGTTCTACCTTCAGCTCACTAATGCCGACGCCCTCTACAGCTCAAAAACGTCTGCGTTTTTATGGGGCCATTGACTAACTAGGTGAGCTGCAAAAAAAACGCCGGCGTCAAAAACGTCAGTGTGTATGAGGCCTTGGCGCGGTATGAGCCCACTTTTTTAACCTTTCCTTTCTCATGCACAGGTGCTTTAAATCAGAGTCAATGGCTTGGTATTTTGGACAGCTATTTTATCTAAGGGAAGTTCCCAAAACATGGCCTGTTGGTAGTGTTTCCACATCATCCCTTTAATCCAGGACACATATGAATTACACAGGTCCTGTGGCTGATTAAGGTGGTAATTAAATTCACTTGGTGCCTTATCTGCATTAAATTAGCCTCAGAACCTGTGTACTTCATATGTGTCCTGGATTAAAGGGATGACGTGGCAACCCTACCTGTTGGGTCTTGAGGACAGGTGTTAGGAAAAAGAACCTTTTGCCAGCATTCTGGGCGTTTCCGCGGTGGTGCGCGCACTCCCGTGCGCGTCCGCGCGCTCCCGTGCGCACCCGCGTGCGCGCGCGCGGCTGTGCGCGCGCACGCGCCGGAAACGGCGCCAAACGGCGCCTATTTAAACCCAGGGACTCTTGCATTGAACTGCTGCTCGTTCTACAGCGTTCCAGACCTGTGTGCCTCAGCTCCCTACCTGTTCCTGTGTTTTTCCTGTTTCCATTTGACCCGGCTTGCCTTGACCTGTTGTCCGCTACCTGCATCGACCCCGGCTATCCACGACCATCCGCTTGTCTACTCCTCTGTACCTCCGCTGCCCGCCCGTTAACGAACCTTTGCCTGAACTTGACGATCCGCTTGCCTAACCCTTTTGTACCTCTCTGCCTGCACGTTGCCGACTCTGCTTGTACGACCATTCTCCTGCTTTGCACGACCCTCTGGAATCTCACTCCAAACATCTGTGACCATCCAGCCCTCGTGCCATCCCGCACTCTCGGGCCTCTGTCTACACTACCAGGGGTCCTTGAATCGGGTGCGCAAGAGCGGTTGTTCCCTGCACAAGACAGACTCCACCGTCAGGTACGTAACAACAGGGTTGAGAACCACTGTACCAGAGCATTGAAAATATACTGTTGGGGAGATTTAATTATCAGTATTGTGGCAGTACAAGATAAGCATGAAGTGAGTGTCTATTATATTTAACAAATTGACAAGACTAAGAAAGGGTATCACGCTTCATAAGATCAACTCCCATTTGCTCATAAAGGCATGCTCAGACCTTCATTCACAATACCCGCCATTAAATTAGTCATCAGCACTACAGCAGCAGGTTGTGCAGACAAACTTGCTTAGTTTCTGATTCAGATAGACATTTAGGTGTGGTAATCACTTTGGCTAGAAAGCATGTAAAACCGGCTTTGTTTTAGCATGGGTGTGACTGCAATGGGTTCATAGTCATTAACATGATACCATGCTTGAAGAATTTCTACCAAGGATGATTTGGGGAGAGAAATACCCATGAAACATTGGTTTGTTCTGTACAGCCGTCTGTGCTGCCACACCTGGGTGTGGAATAGGCAGGGGAGCAGACAAGGAAACTTCCAGCCTTTGGTCTGTACACAGGTAGCAGAACAACTATATCAGAACATACTGTGTTAGTTAAATAGAATTCCTTCATATACCAGTGTGGTTCATTGACACAGTAAGTTATTACTGTGGTTATCAATACCACACTCAAGCATTGACTGATAGAAACTCATTTTCCGAACCACAAAAAAAATGTTCTACTAATTACACATTTCCACCTCAATGGGAATTGTTTTTTGTTTAACTTGTTTATCTTCAGTCCCGGAAGGATTTATCCCCTTCATGACCAGGTAGGGTTGCCACCTCATCCCTTTCAGGCTGGGTTCACACTATCCTACAAAAAAAGGTCAGACTTTGATCCCACTTTGCTGTGTGATTTACGGTCCTACATAGGGTCAAAGTCGGACCGTTTGTCTGTGAACAGGGATCCGACTTTGATCTCGACAATGCCAGGCACCTGGTGCTCTGGGGATCTTGAAGGGGAACTCCACGCTAAATTTTAAAAAAAAATGGCATGGAGTCCCCCTCCAGGAGCATACCAGGCCCTTTGGTCTGGTGTGGGTTTTAGGGGAACCCCCACGCCGAAAAAGCGGCGTGGGGTCCACCCCAAAATCCATACCAGACCCTTATCCGAGCACGCAGCACGGCAGGCCAGGAAAGGGGGTGGGGACGAGCGAGCGGTCCCCCCCTCCTGGACCATACCAGGCCGCGTGCCCTCAACATGGGGAGTATGGGTGCTTCGGGGCAGGGGGGGCTCTGCGCCCCCCACCCCAAAGCACCTTGTCCCCATGTTGATGAGGGCAAGGGCTTCTTCCCGACAACCCTGGCCGTTGGTTGTCGGGGTCTGCGGGCGGGGACTTATCGGAATCTAGAAGTCCCCTTTAACAAGGGTGCCCCCAGATGCCGGCCCCCCACCCTATGTAAATGAGTATGGGGTACATCGTACCCCTACCCATTTACCTGGAAAGAAATATGTACAAAAAAAACACCACACAGCTTTTTACATTTTTTTTTTATTAAATCTGCTCCGGCGGTCTTCTCCCCTCTCTGGCTCTTCTTTCTTTGGCTCTTTTGCGGGGTCTTCTATCTTCTGAGGGGGTCTTCTTTCTTCTCCTTCTCTGCGGCGTCTTCTGCTCTTTTGCCGGTCTTCTCCGCTGTCCCCTTCCCTCTGTTCTTCCTCTCTTCTTCTCCTTCTTCTTCTTCCCATGTTGACACGACGCGATCTCCTTCACGAATGCCCTCTCCACTGTGTGCTGTGCCTTATATTGGCATGGGGCATGGCCACCAGATGACATCACCTGGAAGCCCTGCCCCCATATAATGTCACAGCTCCGCCCCAGGAAGTTTGGTATGCTCCTGGAGGGGGACCCCATGCCAGTTTTTTTTAAAATTTGGTGTGGAGTTCCCCTTCATTATCCCCAGAGCACAAGTCGCATTCCAAAGTCGGATCAGTGAAGACACTGATCCGACTTTGATCCGACTTCAATGCCTTTTAATGGGC
Source organism: Glandirana rugosa (assembly GCA_018402905.1). NCBI lineage: Eukaryota > Metazoa > Chordata > Amphibia > Anura > Ranidae > Glandirana > Glandirana rugosa. The sequence continues at coordinate 884,874 of BLSH010536202.1, read as the reverse complement.
TGAAGTAGGATCAAAGTCGGACAAAAGTAGTACAGGAACCTTTTTCAAAGTCGGTCCGACTTTGAAAAACACAAATCGGAGCAGTTAAGACGGCTCTCATAGGGAATCATTGTTTTTGTGATGTAATGCGACTTGTGCTCCTCATGTGGGTCCGAGAATTGGACTAGTGTGAACCCAGCCTCAACCTGAACACATATGAATTACATAGGTCCTGTGGCTAATTTAATGAAGATAAGGCACCATGTGAGTTTAATTATCACCTTAATCAGCCACAGAACCTGTGGAATTCATATGTGTTTGGGTTTAAAGGGATGAGGTGGCAACCCTATGACCAGGCCATTTTTTGCAATACGGCTCTGCGTCACTTTAACTGACAATTGCGCAGTCGTGCGACGCTGTACACAAACACAATTTATGTCCTTTCCCCCCCCCCACAAATTGAGCTTTCTTCTGGTGGTATTTGATCACCTCTGCGGTTTTTATTTTTTTGCGCTATGAACAAAAAAAAAAAAAGAGCGACAATTTTGAAAAAAAAAAGACAATATTTTTTACTCTTTGCTATAATAAAAATTCGGAAAAAAATGTAAAAAAACGAATTTCTTCATAAATTTAGGCCAATATGTATTATTTTACATATTTTTGGTAAAAAAAATCGTAATAAGCGCATATTGATTGGTTTGCGCAAAAGTTATCGCATCTACAAACTATGGGATAGATTTATGGACTTTTATGTAATTATTTATTTTTCTACTGGTAATGGCGGCAATCTGTGATTTTTAGTGGGACTGCAGCATTGCGGCAGACAAATCTGACCCCAAATGACACTTTTTGGGGACCAATGACATTAATACATTGATCAGTGCTATAAAAATGCACTGATCAATCTATAAATGACACTGGCAGGGGAGGGGTTAACACTAGGGGGCAATCAAGGCGTTAACTGTATTCCCTGGGTGTATTCTAACTCTAGGGGGGGATTGGCCTGCCTAGGGCATGACAGAGTTCGCTGTTTCTGATCACTGGAAACAGAAGATCTCTGACATGTCCCCTGTCAGAACGGGGATCCGCCTTGTTTGCATAGGCAGATCCCCATTTTGCCTCTGTCTGCTGCACTCATGGGCACGCTCCTCCAGCGCACATGAGCCCCTGCAATCTCACATGCACGGACCGACGTACAGGTACATCAGTTCGCGCATTAGAGCCGACCTGCTGCAGTATATCTTCGTAAGATGTTAGCAAGTGCTTAAATCTAATCTAAATCTTGTTGTACACCTATTTTGAGCAAGCATAGAGTCACTTTTATAAAACAACTTGCTTTAGAAATGACACAGCATTTGCACAGCCATCATATCTATTATGATCCTCATATCTAGTTGCCATATTACAGCATTTTACTATAATACCTCGATCAGGTAACTACCACTTCATGACCACTAGATGGAGCTGACCATAATAGGAAATAAACAACTTAGACACATTATAGGGATTATTTGTAACATTTATATGGCATTCATACAGCCATTTTTTAAAACATAAATAAACCCCATAGTGTATGCAATGTTTTTTTTCATTTACTTTATAAACCGCCTCCTTTTCCTATCTGATTTTGTGCCTAAACACTTAGGGATGATAAAGAAGAGTTTGGGCAGATCATTTAAATAAGATGTCTAAAGGAGAAGTCCAGCAAACCTCATTTGGCTGGGCTTCTCCTGTGGGGCCTCTTCCTTGCTGAGGGACTGGAACGTATGAATAAGGTGACCACGCAGACTTACAGAGACCTTCCACCATGGGCACTACTCTTTGACCAATTCCCCATCTTGGGGTACATCAGGGGACTATCTTGAGCCCACTGGTCTTCCTATGACCCAAATTTTTATTGCTGTGACATATAGATTAACAATTGAATTCTTCACCGGGGTTGCCCTCACCCTTGTGCCCCAGTCCCTCTTTGGTTTACTCATAAACCATGTCTTCTTGTACGTGATGTGCTTGGGATGGTCATTAAACTCACTGTTGACCAAACTGAAACAGGGACATATTGCTCCCGCAGTTTTTTGCATCAAACCGTGAATGTCAATGTGCCAACTAGCTTCCCTTGAAACAGCACATTCCAGATCACAGATACTGAAAATATTTTCTTTGCATGGTATATTGCTCCTTTTGGACCCTAAATACTCTATTTGAACCTCTGTGAATTTGTTATGGCCCTACTAGATAATTCATTGTACAATACAAGGATTTTAATAAGTGACCACCTACCCCTGACCAAGATCGCATTCGAAATGCGATGGGTCTCTCCCGCCACTTGGTGGCGGTGTGAGTGGTCATAAGTGTTTTCTTATCAATTATCTGTACTGTCACGGTCTGTTGTCTCATGTTCACCAATCTCACACATTGTATGTACCATTCTCATCTTTTCTGGTTCGAAATGTACTTTGCATGCTCCCAACACAATTACCGGTGGGTACTGGAAAGCTTGAGATTATGGTTGCCACTGGTGGTGGGCCGTCCATAAGGGGCGCAGGGGCACCGCCCCCTGGTCCATGTGCCCGGCCCCTAATCTACATGCAGGGCGCCAGATGCATGGATTTCAATAGGTTCTTTTTTAAGCACATGATTAGAGCCTGAGGCTATTATCTTCCTGATTCTCCTCATGGCCAATCAGGAAGCGGGTCCTAAGACCTTATTTGCCAGGGAGACTTAGGGAGGAGAAGGAATGGCCACAGCTCTTCTCCAGCTTTGCAAGCAGGAGCGAGGAGCAGCAGCCCTACCCCAGATCCTTGTCATCTGCCTCCTAAGGTAAGGAGGCCTCTGATCGCCACCTTCCTGTCCATCTCCCACGGGGGGGCACCACCTACCCATCCGTTTCCCGTCGGGAGGGGGTGGGGTGGGGATGGAGGGATCGCCGCCTTCCCACCTGTCTCCCGCGGAGAGGGGGGGTTGATCGCTGCCTTCCCGTCCATCTCCCGCATTACCAGCTCTCGTCCTCGCTTTGCACCTTCAGCCACTCATGGCCACCGGCTCTCCCCCTTCCTTTGTACCTTAAATAGTTACATAGTTAGTCTGGGTGAAAAAAGACCAGTGGCGGCCACTCCGTTGGCTGCTCCACAGTTGATCCAAAGGAAGGCAAAAAAAACCACAGCAAAGCATGATCCAATTTGCTCCAGCAGGGGAAACAATTCCTTCCCGATCCCCCAAGAGGCAATGGATATTCCCTGGATCAACTTTACCTATAACTCTTAGTACCCATTTATATTTTGTACATTTAGGAAAGAATCAGGCCTTTTTTTTAAAAGCAATCTACTGAGTTTGACTGAACCAGCTCTTGAGGGAGTCTATTTCACATTTTCACAGCTCTTACTGTGAAGAAGTATTTCCGTATTTGTTCAAAGATTGAGTCTCAACTGCTCACATTGAATGTGGATGTGTGGAGTGAGATAAGGGACTTTGAATGTGCCATAAATTACATACCAAAGGAAACGTAAATATAAAACATATACGCTTTATTCTGTTGCATAATAAAATCTAGAAGTTACAACTGTTCGCACAGTGTCTGGTATATACAAAACTCGATACATTCAAAAGATATAACACAGTGTGTAGTACATGATCAGCTATTTTTCACAAAGGATACACATGCAGGATTAACGCGTTTCGCTTTTCAATGCTTCGTCAGAATCCATGCCAGTGATAAGATAATGATACAGCCAGATTGTGTAAGATCCAAAACTTTTAGAATAGGCGGAAGCAATATCGGGGATACTTTTGCACACCCAGAGATCAGCAAATAAGAATAATGCATATAATGCCTGAGGTACAAGAAAGCCAAGTTACCAAACAGATGACCCTATAGATTCCAACTGGGATCCATTAAAATGAAGGCTCAGGGGGACACCATGACAGCTCAGCTCCATCGTTCAACAGCAGCATACCAATATTTCCGTATTTGGAGATTAAAGTGGATGTAAACCCACCACTCACCCAGTATAAACTAATGGCACAGTATTAATGTATATATACATGCAAGCCTCCTGTGTGTCTCCCTACCTTGCAAATGTCACCCCTTTCAGCAGTAGCAGCCTGCAAAATGCTGAAATCAGTGGGTGGCTCTCTTTGCTGGAGCTTGGTAGGTGGGGTTGTGATGTCACAAGACTCCCCCCGCCCACCCCTACTCTCTCACACTTTGCTATTCTTGAGTTTTGAGAAATATCTAGTCAAAACTCATAAAATACACCACATGACTTCAGCATGCCCAATCATGCTTAGGTGTGGAGCAGCCAATCCTGGGAGAGCTGGAGGGGAGAGTGTGAAGCTTTCTCTGCTCCGTGCAGGAGATAAAGACATTACCGGTCACTCACAGCACAGGGATGAACATCTCCTTTTTCTCCCTTAGTCTGTCTTTCTCTTACTGAAAAAAGATAAGGGGATTACTCAGAGCTGGATTAACTCTTTGTGGCAATGCTGGGCTCAGATGACATGATATTCTCTCCTGTACAAGGTAGAAGCGTCAGTATTTTTTTTTCTTTTCGGGTTCACATCCACATTAAATCTCTTTTCCTCCAGTCATAAAGGGTACCCGTTGTCCTCTGTGATGACCTTAAAGTGACTAGTTCACTATATGGGCCACTCATGTTGATCATATCCCCTTGAATCTCCTCTTCTCAAGAAAGAATAAATTCAGCTCCTCTAATCTTTCCCCATAGCTGAGCTCCTCCATGCCTCTTATCAGTTTGGTTGCTCTTCTCTGCACTTTCTCCAGTTCCCTGATATCCTTTTTGTGAACTGGTGCCCAAAACTGAACTGCATATTCCAGATGAGGTCTTACTAATGATTTGTACAGGGGTAAAATGATATATTTCTCTTTGGAGTCTATACTGTACCTCTCTTAATACAAGAAAGGATTTTGCTCACTTTGGAAACCGCTACTTGGCATTGAATGCCATTATTAAGCTTATGATCTACCAGAACACTTTGATCCTTGTTCCCCCATTGATTCCCCAAGTTGTACTCCGCCTAGTATATATGATGCATGCATATTCTTAGCCCCCAAGCCCATAACTGTACATTTAGCAACATTAAGCCTCATTTGCCACATAGTTGCCCAATTAAACAATGCATTGAGGTCAGCTAGTAAGTTGGAGACACCACCATCACCATCGCTCACCACCACCGTCTCTTCCCCCTCCCTCTGCATTTTCAGTTTACACGCTTCCCCACTGCACTATTTCCTTTCTCACTTGGCTGTAATAGCCAGTGCCGCTCCTGGAGCCTCTCCCATTCCACATCCAGCCATTCTTTGGTCCACCTCCACTGTAACATAACATAACTGCCTTTTATTCATTTTATACACTGCTCTCTCCTACCAGTCGCATATCGCTTCAATGCTGCTGCTCTTCCATTCATTCAGCCTCTTCCTTCTCCTTACAACCAACTCTGGTCCTCCCCTGATCATTGCCTCTCTGCTCACCTCCATCTGCATCTTTCACCTTATGCGAGTCTCCATAGGTGTGCGCAGCCTATTGCATTAGGGTGTGCACCCCAGAGCTCAAACACACATGCATGCATGTATTTAGTCAGTAGGGCAGAGGACAGTGTCAGTAGTTTTTATTTTTATTATTTTACTGTATTTTACAATTTATTTTTTTACAATTTTTTTTTTTAGGAGCCCTATTGGTTGGGCTTTGGCAAAATATCACTTTTGAGACAGAGAAAGGGACTGAGGACAGAGATTCCCCAGTCCCTTTCTCTGAAGCCTCAGTGAATGAATAGGAAGTGCTCTGTGCTGGGCGGCTTCCCGTTCTTCACAAACTGAAGCATAGTAAACCCAGCAGCCGGTGGAAGAGGAGAGGATGGAAAATGGCAGTGCTGTAGGGAGTGGGCAAAGGGGAGGCCAGGAAGTAGGGGAAGTCGGCACTGCACGTGGTGTTTAGGATGTACCTAGGTCCACCTGGCACACCCTGAGCCCACGCCTATGTGAGTCTCATTCCCATCGTTTCCCACCTCACCAACCTTGTCTGTATCTCCCCCCAACTCCACCAACCTACCACCTACCTTTGCTGCATCCGCTCCTTCCACCCAGTCACTCCCCACACCCACCTTCCTGTCCTAGGTCACCCCCACCCCTCCCCTTGCAGCTCCTTCATTTATATTACCCACAAACCCCTTCATGTCCACCCTATCCTTTATTCACCCCTAATCTACACTACTGTAGCGGCGATAGACTGACTGGGTAGGGATTATACTTGGAGACAGACTGACCTAGGGGATTAAGTACTGGGGACAGACTAACTGAAGTGGGGGATTGTACTTGGAAACAGATTGACCTGGGTGAATTGTTCTGGGGACCAACTTATCTAGGGGGACTATACTGGGGACAGACTGACAGGGGGGAGTGTACAGGGGACAGACTGACTGGGGGAGATTGCACTGGGGACAGACTGAACTGGGGTAATTGTACTGGGGACAGACTGTCCTGGGGGTTGTACTGGGGGACAAACTGACCTGGGAGGATTGTATTGGGGACAGAATGACCTGGGAGGGGGATTGCACAGGGAACAGACTGACCTGGGGGGATTGTACTGGGGACAGACTGACCCGGGGGGATTACACTGGGGACAGACTAACCTGGGGGAATTGCACTGGGGACAGACTGACCTAGGAGGATTGTACTGAGGGCAGACTGACCTGGGGGTTGTACTGGGGGACAGACTGACCTGGGGGGGGGGGGTAGTACTGGGGGATAGACTGACCTGGGGGGTTGTACTTGGGGACAGACTAACCTGGGGGATTGTGCTTTTGGACAGCCAATGTGTTGGCGGAGAAGATTCCTCCATCCACCTAATTTGGCTGGCTTAACAGCTAGAAAACGGTCTATGGCCAGTTTAACAAACTGTCACTCTATACACTATATTGTACATTACACATGTAAGCACAACATGTAAATGTGAAACGCACAGGAATCGCGGCAAATCCTGCACCACATCAGTGTGAACCGCGACTAAACCAAACTGTCAAACGGCTGGTGTCATACATACCTGATCACATGCGCAGTATCGTGGCAGTTGAAGATCAAACAGAGGTCAAGATGGCAGCTTCCTTGGCTGAAAACGCTAGGAGGGTTTACTTCCATTAAAGCAATTCAAAATACTGAAAAATATACAAAAGCAGCCAAGTGTGAATGAGCCCCATCAGCCATGTGTAAGTGTGATAAGAGATTGAATTCACAGTCAGGTGGTCTGGTATGATAAGTAATGTTTACAAGCTGTTTATTAGATTACTATAAAATGTGTATACAAGTGAACGAATCTCCCCTATATAGCCTAACCCTAACTTGCTGGCTGTAACCCAATGTATGGCTAATTGTATTTAAACTTTATGAACAACAGCAATCAACTCTAAGCATGGGTTCACACTAATCGGATTCTCAGACCGACATTAGGAGCACAAGTCGCATTAAGCCACAAAAACAATGATTCCCTATGAGAGCCGTCTTAACTGGTCCGACTTGTGTTTTTCAAAGTCAGGCCGACTTTGAAAAAGGTTCCTAAACTACTTTTGTCTGACATTGTTCCCACTTTAGCCCATTGAAAAGCATTGAAGTCGGATCAAAGTCAGATCATTGTCTTAATTGATCCGACTTTGACATGCGACTTGTGCTCTGAGGATCTTGAAGGGGAACTCCAGACCAAATTTAAAAAAGAAAACCCAGCATGGGGTCCCCCTCCAAGAGCACACCAGACTCTCCAGTCTGGTATGGATTTTAATGGGAAACCCAAAGCCGAAAAAACGGCATAGGGTCCCCCAAAATCCATACAAGACCCTTATCTGAGTACGCAGGCCAGGAAAGGGGATGAGGACGAGTGAGCGCCCCCCCCCCCTCCTGGACCATACCAGGCCACATGCCCTCAACATGGGGAGTATGGGTGCTTTGGGCCAGGGGGGCTCTGCGCTCCCCACCCCAAAGCACCTTGCCCCCATGTTGATGAGGAAAAGGGCCCCTACCCGAAACCCTTGCTGGTGGTTGTCGGGGTCTGCGGGCAGGGGGTTTATCGGAATCTTGAAGCCCCCTTTAACAAGGGGGCCCCAAAGATTCCAGCCCCCCACCCTATGTGAATGAGTATGGGGTACATTGTAACCCTACCAATTCACCTAAAAAAAAAATCACACTACACAGGTTTTTAAAGTATTTTATTAAATCAGCTCCGGTGTCTTCTCCCCTCTCCGGCATCTTCATTCTTTTGCTTTTTTGCAGGGTCTTCTTTATTCTGAGGGGTCTTCTACCGGTTATTTTCTCTCTCTGGGGCGTCTTCTGCTCTTTTGCAGCATCTTCTGCTCTTTTGCCAGTCTTCTCTGCTGTCCTCTTCCCTCTGTTCATCCTCTCTTCTTCTTCCCATGTTGACACGACATGATCTCCCACACAAATGGTGTCTCCGCGATATGCATTGACTTATATTGGCATGGGGCGGGGCCATCCGCTGATGTCATCTGGGGGCCTAGCCCCCTTATGACATTACAGCCCGCACGGTGATGTCATAATGGGGCATGACATCAGTGGGTGGCCCCGTCCCATGCCAATATAAGTCAACGTACAGAGCGGAGACACCATTCGTGCGAGAGATCGCGTCTTGTCAACATGAGAAGGAGAAGAGATGAAGAATAGAGGGAAGAGGACAGCAAAGAAGACCGGCAAATGAGCAGAAGACGCTGCAGAGAGGGAGAAGAACCGGCAGAAGAAAGAAGACCCCTCATAAGAGAAAGACGCCGGAGAGGGGAGAAGATGCCGGAGCTGATTTAGTAAAATACTTTAAAAACCTGTGTAGTGTGTGTTTTTTTTCCCCTTTATTTTAGGTGAATGGGTAGGGGTACAATGTACCCCATACCCATTCACATAGGGTGGGGCCCCCTTGTTAAAGGGGGATTCCAGATTCCGATAAGTCCCCCACCCAGAGACCCCCACAACCACCGACAAGGGTTGTTGGCAAGAGGCCCTTGTCCTCTTCAAATGGGGACAAGGTGCTTTGGGGTGGGGGGCACAGAGCCCCCCCCCTGCTCCAAAACACCCATACTCCCCATGTTGAGGGCATGCGGCCTGGTATGGTCCAGGAGGGGGAGGGGTGCTCGCTCGTTCCCACCCCCTTTCCTGGCCTGCCAGGCTGCGCGCTCGGATAAGGGTCTGGTATGGATTTTGGGAGGGATCCTATGTCGTATTTTTTGGCGTGGGGGTTTCCCTTAAAATCCACACCAGACCGAAGGACCTGGTATGCTCTTGAAGGGGGACCCCCATGCCGTTTTTTTAAAAAATTTGGCGTGGAGTTCCCCTTCAAGATCTTTAGAGCGCAAGTCACATACCAAAGTCGGATCAGTTAAGACAATGATCCAACTTTGATCCGAGTTCAATGCTTTTCAATGGGCCAAAGTGGGATCAAAGTTGGACAAAAGTAGTACAGGAACCTTTTTCATAGTCGGTCCGACTTTGAAAAACACAAGCAGGACCAATTAAGATGGCTCTCATAGGGAATCATTGTTTTTGTGACGTGATGCGACTTGTGCTCCTAATGTCGGTCCGAGAAGTGTGAACCCAGGCTAAATCGCACAGCAAAGTAGGATCAAAGTCGGACTGTTTTATTCTCGGATAGTGTGAACCAAGGCTAATAGAGTAACAAATAATGAAATCTACAGACAGATGTACAACAGCCAAAGATTTCCCACAAGGGGGCATTGCACCCTTATCAACAGTGAATAACCACATACAGAGATACAGGGTGGGCCATTTATATGGATACACCTTAATAAAATGGGAATGGTTGGTGATATTAACTTCCTGTTTGTGGCACATTAGTATATGTGAGGGGGGAAACTTTTCAAGATGGGTGGTGACCATGGCGGCCATTTTGAAGTCGGCCATTTTGAATCCAACTTTTGTTTTTTCAATAGGAAGAGGGTGTGACACATCAAACTTATTGGGAATTTCACAAGAAAAACGATGGTGTGCTTGGTTTTAACGTACCTTTATTCTTTCATGAGTTATTTACAAGTTTCTGACCACTTATAAAATGTGTTCAATGTGCTGCCCATTGTGTTGGATTGTCAATGCAACCCTCTTCTCCCACTCTTCACACACTGATATCAGCACCACAGGAGAAATGCTAGCACAGGCTTCCAGTATCCGTAGTTTCAGGTGCTGCACATCTCGTATCTTCACAGCATAGACAATTGCCTTCAGATGACCCCAAAGATAAAAGTCTAAGGGGTCAGATCGGGAGACCTTGGGAGCCATTCAACTGGCCCACGACGACCAATCCACTTTCCAGGAAACTGTTCATCTAGGAATGCTCGGACCTGACACCCATGATGTGGTGGTGCACCATCTTGCTGGAACTATGATGTCGGTGATAGGGAATTGCTGGCCATCAAGTCGGCTTTGGAGGAATGGCGGTACCTCCTGGAAGGAGCAGCTCATCCGGTATTGGTTTTTACTGACCATAAAAACCATAAAAAAACCATATGCTGTGAAGATACGAGATGTGCAGCACCTGAAACTACGGATACTGGAAGCCTGTGCTAGCATTTCTCCTGCAGTGTTGCTATCAGTGTGTGAAGAGTGGGAGAAGAGGGTTGCATTGACAATCCAACACAATGGGCAGCACATTGAACACATTTTATAAGTGGTCAGAAACTTGTAAATAACTCATGAAACAATAAAGTTAAGTTAAAATCAAGCACACCATTGTTTTTCTTGTGAAATTCCCAATAAGTTTGATGTGTCACATGTCCCTCTTCCTATTGAAAAAACAAAAGTTGGATTCAAAATGGCTGACTTCAAAATGGCCGCCATGGTCACCATCCATCTTGACAAGTTTCCCCCCTTTACTAATGTGCCACAAACAGGAAGTTAATATCACCAACCATTCCCATTTTATTAAGGTGTATCCATATAAATGGCCCACTATGTATATCTCTGTTCTTTACATAGACTAAATATGATGTACACACATTTATGTGGTCATGAGTTCTTAATCTACTATGGATGTGACCAGACCTAATTTATTGGGTTCTGTGTATAGGGCTGCATAGCTCAGACCCATTGGAGGTGATTAAATAAAGCATTTGTGACAATTTTCTGGTGTTATGGCTACATTAGAGGTTCCTGTGCTAAATTTGTGAAAGCCGTGCAACCGTTTTCTTGCTATTTTTTATGTTTGCAATAAATGCAGGTAATTCTTAGGTGCGGCAATTTTTCACTCTGGATTTATGGCTATGACAGATTTATAAATAAATCCTGTTATATAGGTGGTAAGAAAAATGGAGGTACAGTGCTTTGAAAAAGTATTAATACCCCTTGAAATTTTCCACATTTTGTCGTGTTACAACCAAAAACGTAAATGTATTTTATTGGGATTTTATGTGATAGACCAACACAAAGTGGCATATAATTGTGAAGTGGAAGGAAAATGATAAATGGTTTTCAAAATGTTTTACAAATATCTGAACAGTATGGTGTGCATTTGTATTCAGCCCCCTTTACTCTCATACCCCTAACTAAAATCTAGTGGAACCAATTGCCTTCAGAAGTCACCTAATTCGTAAATAGAGTCCACCTGTGTGTAATTTAATCTTAGCATAAATACAGCTGTTCTGTGAAGCCCTCAGAGGTTTGTTAGAGAACCTTAGAGAACAAACAGCATCACGAAGGTCAAGGAACACACCAGACAGGTCAGGGATGAAGTTGTGCAGAAGTTTAAAGCAAACTTAGGTTATAAAAATATCCCAAGCTTTGAACATCTCACGGAGCACTGCTCAATCCATCTTCTGAAAATGGAAAGAGTATGGCACAACTGCAAACCTATCAAGACATGGCTGTCCACCTAAACTGACAGGCCGGGCAAGGAGAGCATTAATCAGAGAAGCAGCCAAGAGGCCCATGGAAACTCTGGAGAAGCTGCAGAGATCCACCGCTTTATAGGAGAATCTGTCCGCAGGACAACTATTAGTCACACACTCCACAAATCTGGCATTTATGGAAGAGTGGCAAGAAGAAAGCCATTGTTGAAAGAAAGCCATATGAAGTCCCTTTTGCAGCTTGCGAGAAGCCATGTGGGGGACACAGCAAACATGTGGAAGAAGGTTCAGATTATACCAAAATTGAACATGTTGGCCAAAAAGCAAAACACTATGTCTGGTGGAAAAGTAACACTGCACATCACCCTGAACACGCCATCACCATCATGAAACATGGTAATGGCAGCATCATGTTGTGGGGATGCTTTTTTTCAGCAGGGACAAGGAAGCTGGTCAGAGTTGATGGGAGGATGGATGGAGCCAAATACAGGGCAAGATACAGAGGAAAATCTGTTAGAGTCTGCAAAAGACTTGAGAATGGGGTGAAGGTTCACCTTCCAGCAGGATGGGTAATCAAACGAGCCGGGTCAGGAAACCAGAAGTCAGTGTAGTGAGGAGCAAAAATCAGGAACAGGAATCAAAGGGAAGTAAGCCAGTCCAAGTCACACACAGGAACACAGGAAGGAATGCACTTAGATATCATAGACCACGCAAGGGCCAGGAGGAAATGAGCTAAGCTGTTTTAATAGCAAAAAGGGGCTGGCTGTAGGCTGGACTAATAAGGCAGGTTAATGGTAACCAGGTGAGTCACTGTGGTAACAATGAGCTGGTAATTAACCAACAGCTGAGCAGCTTCTGAGCACTGAAAGAAAAGAGCTGCTCGTTAAGTAAAAAGAGCCAGCCCTGACGCTACCCCATTAGTCCTTGACAGATTATTGGTTTAAAGGTATATATCAACTTACATTTTGATCAGCATGTAAACCTTAGGCCCCATTCACATGTGTGAAAAACACTTTTTTATGCATTTGTCATGCAACAGCATAGGGCAGCTTATTCACTTAAATGAGCTGACCTACACAAGACAAATGCACAAAAGAAGCTCCTGCACCTTTTTTGGTTGCATACTGACACTTTTATATTACCGTGTGTTAAACCGTTTACCATGCAACAATACCGCTGGCTGCATTTGGAGTGCCATCAACACTTAATGGCACTGCAATCGCAATGAGTGTTTGTAAAGCAATTTTCACACGTTCCAGGAACACAGCAAGTAATGTCACCAGCACACGAGGATCTCCAAAAATTAGTCCAAAGCTTTAATCCCTGATTGCATTGTTACAGCAGAAAGTGACATTTCGGAGCCACGCATGACCCTTTCATCAGGCATGTGGAGGGGTCCTGCGTGGCTCCGAAACGTGCTTTGAAATAAAGCCGTCTCTGCAGGAACGTGTGCATTGGGAATATTGCATTGGACGTTCCAGGGACAAACACAGAGACGAGCACTCCCAGAACACCCAGGTGTGAATGGGGCCTAAAAGATATACTGTATGCTATAAAAGCACTAAACAAATACACCCAGGTTATGATTGATTTTTTCTTCCATTGGTTTATCCTCACTCCATAGAGTTACTTTGTTGTTTACATGTTATTCTTCTGACAAAAAAGGCTTAAACACTGCAACAAATATAGTTACGTTTTTATTGTAAAGTTTGTTGCTATGCTGAAGGCAATTACTGCTGCTGATTGTATGATTACAGTTTCTTCAGAAGAAGGCCATATACAATAGACAGCAACGCACAACTTGTGTATATATATATATATATATATATATATATATATATATGTATGCAGTATCTCAAAAGTGAGTACACCCCACACATTTTTGTAAATATTTTATTCTAACTTTTCATGTAACAACACTGAAGAAATGACACTTTCCTACAATGTAAAGTAGTGAGTGTACAGCTTGTATAACAGTGTAAATTTGCTGTCCCCTCAAAATAACTCAACACACAGCCATTAATGTCTAAACCACTGGCAACAAAAGTGAGTACACCCCTAAGTGAAAATGTCCAAATTGGGCCCAACGTGTTAATATTTTTTGTGGCCACCATTATTTTCCAGCACTGCCTTAACCCTTTTGGACAAGGAGTTCACCAGAGCTTCACAGGTTGCCACTGGAGTCCTCTTCCACTCCTCCATGATGACATTACAGGGCTGCTGGATGTTAGAGACCTTGCGCTCCTCCACTTTCCATTTGAGGATGCCCCACCGATGCTCAATAGAGTTTAGGTCTGGAGACATGCCCCAGACCATGACACTCCCACCACCATGTTTGACTGTAGGCAAGACACACTTGTCTTTGTACTCCTCACTTGGTTGCCGCCACACACAGTTGACATCATCTGAACCAAATAAGTTTATCTTGGTTTTATCAGACCACAGGACATGGTTCCAGTAATCCATGTCCTTGGTCTGCTTGTCTTCAGCAAACTGTTTGCAGGCTTTCTTTTGCATCATCTTTAGAAGAGGCTTCCTTCTGGGACAACAACCATGCAGACCAATTTGATGCAGTGTGCGGCACATGGTCTGAGCATTGACAGGCTGACCCCCCACCCCTTCAACCTCTGCAGCAATGCTGGCAGCACTCATACGTCTATTTCCCAAAGACAACCTCTGGATATTACGCTGAGCACGTGCACTCAACTTCTTTGGTCGACCATGGTGAGGCCTGTTCCGAGTGGAACCTGTCCTGTTAAACCTCTGTATATTCTTGGCCCCCGTGCTGCAGCTCAGTTTCAGGGTCTTGGCAATCTTCTTATAGCCTAGGCCATCTTCATGTAGAGCAACAATTCTTTTTTTAGATCCATGTTGAACTTCCAGTGACCAGTAAGAGAAAGTGAGAGCGATAACACCAAATTTAACACACTAGCTCCCCATTTACATCTGAAAACTTTTAAAGAGACCTTTTAAAGTGGTTGTCAACATGTGACAACCACTTTAACCTACAGGTAAGCCTATGATAAGGCTTACCTGTAGGTGCACTGCATATCTCCTAAACCTGTACGGTTCAGGAGATATGCAGTGTTGAAGCTGTGCCAACGTCATGTCGGCACATGCGCAATGAAGGAACGGCCTGCGTGCCGTTTCTCCACTGACCCTGTGCCGTGACTGGTGGCTCCTGTGCGCAAGAAGTTTGTTGAGACGAAACACGTTGGGTTACTTCCCCCCAAGTCATTGCAAAACTGTTTTTCATGATTGAAGGGCCCTTGAATGTCTCCATTGATGCAAGTGTTTTTAACCTCTCATATTATAAAGAGTTATACAATTTTACACTATGGAGGCCTCTTTTTCTTTTATGGTTTGATCATAATCTTGCCTGCTTGGAATACCTTGGCCATTGTGTCGCTGTATAACCACTGGTTGGAGCTGTACATATCCATATCGGAATGTTTCCCTTGGTGGAGAAGTGTAAGAGGATCCATTAGGCCATTCAATTGGATGCCAATCGTTGTTTTCTCCGGGCGCTAGTACTTTCGCTTTCTGGTAAGCGTTCTGTGCATTTGGTGGTGGATTCTCACCTGGTAGTGGTCACTGGACACGATTTGCTTATGATGCTATGAATATCTGCACATGATGGCTATGATTATTGGACAATAATTTGTACTAGTCTACAATAGAGACCATATGTTTAGGATTGAACATTTTATCACATATAAGCACAAATATCTCACAGAATTATATTGGCACTTTATAAACTGTGTACATGCATTCGTTGAGAATGAATTTGGATTTTATTTGATATTATTAGCTACATAACTTCTTGAGTACTTTAACCACATTGCACCTTAATTGTGTTTTGACTTTTTATCCTTTTCTCTAATCAGATTGTACATACCTACACTGTTTTAAGCGCTGCACTATATTTTACTGTCTATAGGAACGTTTGACCATTCTACCAGAAACACATTTGTGAGGTCAGGCACCGATATGGTCCAGAAGGCCTGGCTCTCAGTCTCCGCTCAAATTCATTCTAAAGGTGTTCTATTGGGTTGAGGTCAGGACTCTGTGCAGGCCAGTCAAGTTCCTCCACCCCAAACTTGCTTGTCCATGCCTTCTTGTCCACATTAGTGCATTAGTGCCTGACAAACATTCCCATAGACACACTCCTAAACCTTGTGGACAGCCTTCCCAGAAGAGTTGAAGCTGTTATAGCTGCAAAGAGTGGGCCAACTCAACATTGAACCCTCTGGACTAAGACTGGGATGACATTAAAGTTCATGTGCGTGTAAAGGCAGGCGTCCCAATACTTTTGGTAATATAGTATATGTTAAATTGAGTACCACACACCAAAGCTGTCTCTCTTACATATAGCATTGTTCTTTTCTTTTTTTTTTTTCATTAAATATTATTTACATTGTTGCAAAAGTACAAAAACCGCACTAAACAGTCCTATAAATTAAAACCAAACAAAAAGAGAAAACTAACCGGAGTGAGTTATTGCCCATCTCAGTTGTCCAACTATACACATCTCCTCTGCTCTGATACAGAAACATCATTAGCATATTGCTTTAGGAGTTCTCAGCCACCGTTGCATCTGAATCAACCCATCTGGACCATATATTTGTAATTTTTTTGGGCACCCCCTAGCCTCATATGTCAACCTATATAAAGGGATGTTTGAATTAACTATTTTTTTTCCAAGCAGACGATTTAAGGACTTCTGTACGTGTCCGGTTCAACACGATCAGTTTCCTGACAAAAGAGTAGGATACCTAAGGGATTTAGTGTAGTTATCCATAGTGTCATCCTTAAATGCCCCCAAAAGGCACAGTAAAGGACTAAATATATTTGGAAAAGAAAATACATCTGCCAGAAATTCAGTAACTTGCAACCATAATAGAAGAACTTTGTTACATTCCCATACCATATGTAAGAAAGACCCCACAGAGGCCTGACATTTATGACAAAGTGCATTATCATGCTTTCCCATTTTGAAGTGTTGTGGTGCATAGTAAATTTGGTGAAAGTAGCGCAACTGTATAATTTTGTCTTTAGCTGAGATAACTCTCTACATCTAGCCTTGTGCCCCCTCAGGGGTGGCTGGTAGTTGTGGTTCACCTTCTGGCTGCCCTCAATCCCACCATATCTCACACATCCGAAGTCACTGAACAGGCAGGCTCTTGTTTTTGTTTGTTTTATTTAGGGGATTCACTTGGATGGGGAAAAAGGGGTGACTGTGGGATGCCCCAAAGAATTGCATTACAGAACCACCTATATACACAACCGTATATACAACTCCACTTCCTTCAGCACTTCACTTGCAGACTGTTACTCCTCTCACTTCTCTCCAGCACTTCACTTGCAGACTGTTACTCCTCTCACTTCTCTCCAGCACTTCACTTGCAGACTGTTACTCCTGACCTGAAGGGAAATTTATCAGGCTCACATTTCTCTTCAACGCAGCTAGCACATGGTGAGGCCTGCACTCAGTCAGCAGGACCTCTGGATCACCCATTACAGGCCAGGGTCAAGGACCCCTCAAGTGTAGCTTAGTATGTTGGTGCTAGCTGGGCCTTTGATGGACTACAACTCCCAGTCCATCCCTTTTCCAAGCCACACCGACCTGCTTTCCTCTCAGTGACACTCCTTCCCCTGACTGGCTCCTGAGACCTCCATGGACTGTACACTATTCCTCTCCCAGCCTGCTCCAGCCTTTCTTCCAGCTCCCAGGGTCTGTCACTCACCGACTCCAATGGATACTTTAAAGTGTTCTCAGTAGCACCTCTACTGTTCTACTACTCCCTTGTGCTGCTCCAAGAATCAACTCCACTCCTGGCTGCACCCCAGTCTCCAGGCCTCAAGGTCACCCCTCCCCTGGCTGGGGGCTCAATCCCAGGCAGAGGCCTCCACAGCACCTATGCTACATCTTCACCACTTCCACCCGAACTCTCCTCCCACCTGCTGGCAGATCACTGTATTTAAGGAGGGCTGCCCCCTGACAATCCAAACTGTGGATTGGTCAGGGCTCCTTGTCATACATCAGAAAGTGACACCTCCTCATCCATCCCCCCTTCCAACACTTTCTGGAACCAAGGGGAGGAGTTTCCAAGGGGTGTCCTTCCCTGCAATCTCCATTCTCCAGCCTACTCGGAGCCACTCCCCTTCCCAGATCAAAACATTCGGGCTTGCAATTTACATTAGGCCTGACTAAATTTTGCCTCTCCTAGCAAAAAGACCTCTACCAAAACACCTACACTTTGGGCGCCACATATATATGTATTAAGGAATTCTCCCCATAATTCCTGCGTGAAATCTGGCAAAATTGCTAACCACCTATCTTGTGTCTGATGACAATGTTTATGGTCAGTAAGAGTTAAATCAGAGTAGTAGCTGGAAATTATTTTGTTACGATCTGGTTGTAACAAAAGTTTCCAATTTAGTATTAGAAAAAGACACCCCTCACAGATCATATTGTGCCATTGCAGCATGTTTGAATTGGACATAACGAAAGTACCAGGAAGGGGTACACCTCATCCAGCCTGTACTCCCTCAAAGGATTTTAATTCTCCACCCTCAGCGAAGATACATTTTTATACCATAATATGCCCATCTATTGCCCTCCTCCAAATTGAGAAATTCATCTAAATTAGAATTGTGCCACAGAGGAGCATTTGGTGAAAGGAATACAGGTGTATCTGAAATGTGTTTGGAGCATATTGTAACACTCCTCTTTGATAGCTGCAATATATTCATACCCTCAGTAGGTGGGAACCTCACCTCTATAAAAAAAATGTAAAAGTGTTTCATAGCAGTGACCACTGCTTCTACCAATGATGCTGCATTATTCAAAAGAGGAAACATTTGCCAATGCACATACACCAACTGTGAAGCAAAATATTACACACGAGAATTGGGCAGTGCTAAACCACCTCTACAAACTGGAAGTTGTAAAATCTCAAAAGACTCTAGTTACCCTGCCCCAACCCCCCCCCCCCCCCCCATTAAAAAGAACTAAGCAAAGAGTTAATATACCAGAAGATTTTTTTCAGGAATATACAGTATATTGGGGCACTGAAAAGAATATAGAAGAACTTTGGCAAGAAAATCATCTTGAACAAATTTATTCTACCTATCAATGGTAACGGAAGGTCTTTCCATTTCTGTGTTTTTTCTTTAAAAGCCCTGCTAACTGGCCAAAGATTAGTGTCCGGAAAGGACTCCAAAGGAAGCTGTACGTTGATTCCCAGATATTTAAATGATTCTGATAACGAGATCAGGTAAATAGGAGATGGTCTCAAAGATGGTTGCCTGTCTAAGGGGAATAACGTTGATTTCACAAAATGTATGCGCAATCCCGAATAGTCGCCAAATTCCTGTATAAGGGAGAATGCTGCAGACAGTGAAGAACCTGGATCATTCAATTATAATAGCATATCATCTGCATACTGTGATACACATTCTTCAAATTCCCTTATGCGAAGGCCCTGGACTATAACATCCTCCCTCAGTTTCGCAGCCAATGGCTCAATGGCCAATGCAAACAGAAGAGGGGATAAAGGGCAACCATGCCTGGTCCCCCTATATATTGGAAAAGTCCATTAACCCTACGTTGAGCCATAGGATCACCATAGAGAAGTTGTATCCATTAAATAAATGTAGGACCAAATATGAATTTGGCCAATAATGGAAAAAGGTATGTCCATTCAACTGAATCAAAGGCTTTTCTGTATCCAACGATGCAATCACTCTATTCCCCAAATTTAATGGGTAAGTTGCAAGTTAACAAACAGCCTTCGAAGATTGATTTGAGTAGATCTACCTGGCATAAAACAAGTTTGATCCAATTACACTAGTTGAGTAATCACTGTCTGCAGCCTTCTCACCAACACTTTAGCTAATATTTTAACATCAGTATTATAAGGGAAATAGGGCGATATGATTCACAGTCTAGGGGGTCCTTCCTGGGCTTAACAAGTAATACAATAATGGCTTCCCTCACGATACTGGTAATTTACCCACCTGTTTAGAATAATTAAAGACCTGCAACAAGTGGGGGACAAGAAGATCTTTGTATGTCTGATACCACTCTACTGGATAGCTGTTTAAACCCAGCGATTTATGGAGAGCAAAGGAGAGTAGAGCAGCCTCTATTGAGCAATTTCCTATTGTCCCTAGACAGTGCAGGGAGGGTAACATGTGAAAGATATACATTCATATCAGACTCTGAAACCAACCTCTGAGACTGTTAAAGGGAGCTGTAAATCTGTTTGAAAGTAGCGAATACATTTTACTTGCCTTCCACTATCATTCCTTGTGAACTACAAATACGAAATACAGAAATTGGAGTATAGGAGGGTCTATTCTTATCCAAACTCAAATATTCACCAATGTTGATGAAGTAGGTTCTTACTAGATTGTTCCGCCAGCAAAAGGCGGTAAGTATGTAAGTAGTCCTGCCAGGCACCATAATTTGTAGGAGATTGTTCCCTTACATATAAATGTTTTGCCATAGTTACCTATCCCTCCAACTGCACTATCTCATCCCTCAGGGTTCTAGATTCTAGTTTCTTAATTGTAATTGTTACATGTACATAATGTCCTATACCTGTATCCATACTAATTTATGGCACAACTTACTGTGACGCTTCTACTATGTCAGTAGTTTGCAACGTCATGTGCATATATGAGATTTGGATCTACTATTGAACAGATACACGTGTATTTGTTTATTTTTTGATTGGGTCAGCAGTTTGTAAGGCAATTTACATAGGCTTTTCGTTGTAAGACCGTGTAAAGGGTGTCAGTAGGGCAGAAGACAATCTCCTCCTCCCCACACATCACACACTGTGGAGTTTGTTATGTTATGGAGTTCTTTTAAAATGTATTTTTACTAGTAATGGCGGCGATCAGTGACATATAGCGGGGCTTGCAGTGGACAAATTGAACACTGACACTTTTTTGACACTTTTTTTGGGAACCAGTGACACTAAGTGATCAGTGCTAAAAATTTGCACTTTCACTTTACTAATGACACTGGCTGGGAAGGGGTTAACATCAGGGTGCCTAGCCCAGCGTTTGTACACTGTGTGGGAGGTGCTGTGCTTGTGCACTATATGGGAAGTGCTGTGTTTGTGCACTGTGTAGGAGGTGCTTTTACTAAGGGAAGGCATGGATCCATGTTCCTGCTTTGCAGGAACACAGGATCCATGCCTTCCCTACTGACAGAACGGCAATCTGCATTGTTTGCAGACTATCGTTCTGCCTGTGTATAGAATGATTGGCGGGTGACGGCGGACATCGAGTCCCTGGTACCCACTAATCGGCTCCTGCTGTGCACAATCACAGCAGGAGTGGAGCCGCCAGTGGCACACATGCGTACCCGCAACCTGGAAGTACGGGATCACGTATATATGCAGAATTCTGTGCACAGCGGGCACCCTGTAGCAGTAAAGCTAGAATAGGGTGGTTGTAAAGTGGCTACAAAAATATAAAAAAAAACTTTTTATAAAACATCATACAGAAATTACCAAAATTTACAGAATGGCCCACACCTCCAACTCCTCATTCAGACGCCCTGGTGATAAGATGTTGAGATGGTATATCCAAAAATTTCCCTGAAGCAGAGAGTATGGTAACTTTCCACCGCAGAGGCAATGGGGGGGGGGGGGGATCTGCTCAAGGACCCAAACACAAAGATCCTCCCCGCCTTGGATCCATTATGATTGGAATAGAAGTGTCAGGAGACATTATGAACCCTGTTTGCCCTCTTCAATCAACCTCTTGTGCTTGTCAAATCGTGTCCTAACTCAAAGTCAAGGAATGCCAGGTGAGAAGGGTCACACACATGGGTGAAGGAAAAGTCCAAGGTATTACCGTTGCAATGCTGCACAAAAGGTTCAATCATGGGGGGGGGTGTCCCAGATGATGATGACATCATCGATGTAGAGTTTTAGCTTCTGGCTTTCCCTTTGCATTTGAGGGCCACGTCCCTTGAAATGCATTATGCTTACCCCCTCTTGACACCACCATAGGATTCTGATAGCTGTCATCTTCACAGTGCAGCTGGAGACACCATCAGTTCTTTCTCTCCACACTACCTGCTGGAGCTTTGGAGCCCCTGTTGCTGCATATCTGACAGCCATCCATTGCCTCTGCGTACCTTCAGCTGATCAGCTCTGGTGTCTCAACCTGCTGTGTTACTATCCACTGGCGAATTGATGATTTTTGACATGTTAGTGTGCTGCTTTTAATAGAGGTTTTTTTTTTTGCTTGTGTCAACCTCAGTGCCCTGCTTTTTGCTATTTCCTGCTTTATGAGATGATCCTGCCCAGATCTTACGGGAGCTGCAGAGGTGAACCGCATTCCATCCAGCCATCCACTCTTCATTCATCCATCTATTCATGCATCCATCCATTAATTGTTCATCCACCCTTTTACCATTTATCTACTATGGCTATAATTGTTGTCATATCACAGACTCTTAGAGCGTTTATCCATGGACTATTTGTCAGTACATTGAACAAAGGAGAGCTGGGTGTTTTGTGTAATTTTTACATGTTTCTTTTGTTAACATATCATATACACCCTAGTGCCGGTTCACACCAGCGTGGCTTCAAAGTCACGCGACTTTGAAGCTGACATCCCTTGTGGGAGGTTAGCTTGTGGGGATCACTTTTCAGGGGAAAAGATTCATCATGGATGTCAGGTCAGTCTCTTTAAAGTCTGGTGGCTTGCCAGGTTTATTTTTACAGGTTTGCAAGATCAAAATATAAACAGAAACAGAAAACAAAAACTTGCCATCTGGCGCTACACTAAACAAAGCGATTCCTCTCTATACAGTGTGGGGCTGTCCCTGACACACACAACACATAAGCATATTGCAAACCTTGTAAAATGAGCATACAGAGCTCTCTCAGCTTTCTTCCTCTGAGATCCAGGATCAAGCATTAGTGAGCTCTCTTCCTGATCATTAAATGCAGGTGGAGAGGGGTTCGAGTAGACCAGAAAGTCCAGGCCAGAACCAGCTCTGCCACGATGGCCGTCAAAACCCAGGTCGGACTCCTGCTAGCCGCCTCAAAATGATCGCATGCGAGGTGACAAGTATCACCCGTCCATTGTCGTGCCTCGCATAACGTCACACCCTGCACAACTTCATCACAGCTTGCATACAACTTATTTAACAGAGTCAATGCAGGTTGTGTTGAAGTAGCCCCAAAGTAGCGCAGGAACCTTTTTCGACTAGACCGGTTCCATTGCCGTTAATCGTTCGCAACTTGTCATGCGACTTTGTCACGGCAGTGTGAACCGGGTTTACTGAAGCATACATTAATCTGTTGCAAGTTCCATCACCATTTGTTTCTAAAGAGAATCTACTACAACTCGCCCCAATGACAACGTCTCATATGACGAAATGTACATCGAGCAGAGGAAATGGCGGTGATGTCAGTACGCCCGCCGGGGCGCCAGAAGCTGTATATACTGAATGCCTGTATTTCTTTTGTCCTTGTGAGTATATGTCTTTTTAATAAACTGCTTTTATATTGGACATTGCACAACAAGGTTTTGCCTTCTCGTTCTTTGAGAGTACCATGCTCCATTTACCTTTGTGAGATCAACATATGATGTCTGACTGTGGAGTATAGGAGAGCACATCTAAATTGTTGATTATTATATTGATCTGCTGAGAGTCATTTTCTATGGGATGTTTATCCACTAAGGCGCTTTAGACCTGAAAGAGTCATATCTTTCTGGTAGGAAGCCAATTCCCACATTTGGGAGTGGAGCAAGTTTTGGAGATCATCACTGATACTATTATGAACACATGAGTGGAACACAATCTTTCTTACTTATTGGTTATTGGGACCAATACCATTACATTGGATAATGGCACTTTGCACTTTATTTTTTGCATGACAGCATGGACTAAATGGTGGTTAAATATGTGAACTTTTTGATTTATTTATTTTACAGTTTTGAAGCACTTTTTGCACTTCATGATTATATGAATTATATCTTTTTGATATATGTTGCAGTACACTTTATTGTGGCATGCACTTATTATTAATTTGTGTGAATACAGCACAACACCTTTTTTCCTATAACGTTTTTTCAGATATCGCTATGGGCAGTATTGTGTGTGCAGCTGTCATTCACAGTGCTGGGACTTCAAGAAGGTCATCTAGAGCCCAGGGCAAACATACCACACTGCGCCCCCCCAAGATGTATGAGCATTATGTGTCAGCAAAAATCCTCCCCAAAAAACATTGAAAATTAACATGCATGCTTACCCCCAAAGCATTAATACCCCCTCCTCCCAGTACAAATATGCCCCACTGCTGAAATCCCCCCTGCCAGCACAAATCTTTGGCCCCCATCTCTACAAACTCAAAACCTCCCTCTCTCCAAAAAAAACCCCCAAAAAAATCACCCCCCCCAGCACAAATCCTCTACCCCTCAAATTTCCCTCCCAAGCACAAATCCCCCCCCCCCCCACTCCAAACCCCTCCCCATCACAAATTCTTACCCCAATCCCCCCTCCTAGCACAAATCCCCCCTTCCCGAATTTCCCCTCCAAACACAAATTCTCTCCCCCCACTCCAAACTCCCCTCCCATCACAAATTCTTACACCAACCACCCCCCCCCCCCCTCCAGCACAAACTCCCCCTCCACAAATTTCTCCTCCTCGTTTTTTGACATTTTTACAGCTGCTGTTTTCAGCTGCAGACGTTTTGTTCTACAGTCTTTAAACCCCCCATCATGTTATCCTATGGGTTCATGCACACATAGGCTGTTATCAACTGTTTTTAGCAGTGATGTTTTTGAGCTGTAAAAAAACCCCAAGACCAGTGGGTTCTGAGAGATGTTTATCAGCTGTAAAAATGCTCTAATGCCCAAAAACGCTCAATAACGCCCAATAACGCAGCTCACCAACATTTTTGGATGTTTTGTATCCATTGAAAGAAAAAAAAATGCTCAAAAACGCCAGCGCTAAAGAACGCTCAAAAATGCTCATTAACGCTCAATAACGCCGCCGCAAAAATGTTAAAAGAAGCTGAAAAAAATCACTAATAAGCTACTGACATTTTTAGGACGTTTTTCTAATGTCCTGTGTGCATGAAGCCTAACAGTGAACAATACCCAAAGCCCAATCAGTGAAAACAAAGTGGAAGTAGAAAAAATGTCCTTTACACTGGCGGTCAGTAGGAAGAAGAGTGCCTCTTAAGCCTCGTACACACGGGACGACGATTGTACGTACGATCGTCTCAAATCGTATGTTGGATAATGTAACTTGCATACTGACTGCACTACACGATCGTACGACCACAGAAGAACGTTCAGGTGCATGTAATTAGCATCCGGCCATTCCTGACTTCTGAGCATGCGTGTTTTGCACAATACAACTTGTTGTACCAACTTCTCTGTACACACAATACAACGGTCGTATGACCGTTTGTTGGTACGACCAAGTTTTCTAGTTTGCGCATACAACTCCCGTTGTACGACCGTCGTATGTCGGCTGTTCTAATCGCGCATACGAACGATCGATTTCGCATACAACGGTCGTTAGTACGACCTGTTGTATACGATCGTCGTTCCGTGTGTACGAGGCTTTACACTTTCAGCAGGGACCAGAGGAGTAGGTGAGCTCTTTTGGTACCTGTGAGTCCCTTTTGATCTGAAAAGCAACCTCCCAGTCATCTGTTCCTGGGTCTCCCTTCCTAGGTACGCACCTACTTTAATGCCAGCAAAGCTTTAACATCTTTTTATTTGTCAATGACCAAAGGCTTGGAAGTGTTAATGCCGAGGTTCAAACTGAACCTGGTTATGTAAAAATGCATTACATTCTCCACAGAATGGGGCTGGTAGCTGGGGAAGTTATCGTTTTATGCAAAAGTATGTACACCCTTGTTCGAGTTACATGTTGTTGATTTTATTGGTAAAAAAGAACCTATTGTGTTTTGTAAGGTCCCGGAAAATAATTGACTTTTTAGGCCTACATCCAAATCAAGTAAACACAGTTCCAAAGCTTATTAAATTCTCTGACCCTTGGAACCACCCAAAGCCACTCTTTCTTTTAGAACAAGGGCCATGTATTTATCCACAGAGAAATGAAAGGAATGAGGCCACACAGGGAGAACATATTATTGGAATATTAGGTACTGTACAATATTGTATTTTCCTTATGTTCATGAGGTCATAATGCATCTTAGGCATTTTTAAGCTGTACTTTTTGCCAGTTTAGTTTGTAAAGTACAGTAGTTTTTTTTTTACTTTTTTAAAAAGAGACAGCGAATAGTTTAGAATGATTAATCAAACTACATATTGTTTTTTTTTATGCAGCTAACTAGAGAATTACCACATGCCAGCAGAAGGACATAACAGGGCGTCTGATACTTTTCCAGCTATCCACCCCTTAAATACTAACACCTTTAATTATAATTTGAGTTTTACAGGTGTAGGCAAGTAGAGCTTATGTAATATAATCGGTAAGGTAGAGATTCAATCTGCAAGTCTAAGCACTAATTCCTCAAATCCTTCTTATAGAAAATGTGATAACCAAGTCCCAAAGTGCATGTAGAGTAAGGAAGGGTTATAACCCCTGTCAGTTTTGTTTTTTTTGCCATCTGTGGCCCATTGGGAAGATATTTCTTCACTTTCTGTCCCATAGCCAAAACAGAAATTGAGAAGAAATCCAAAGTGAGGTAATCCCGTGGTGTCACCCAGGTCAAAAAACACTAATGTCCTCATTGGAAGATTTCCCCCCTATTACTGTTCTGATGTCAACCCAAAATGTAAGATTTTTTTTACTTTTACTTTCGATGATAATAGTAAACAGGATAAATAGAGAGGGTGAATCTCCCTAACAGGGACGCAGACAGCAATAAAAACCTGACAGTTGTTCTACTCCCTCTTCACTATCCAGAATAAAAAAAGTCACAGTCTGCTAAACAGTATAATCCCTATGGCAACTTAGTTTACAGTAGAGTTCTGTACCACTAGGCTGGAATTACCTCATGAATCAGCAAAGTCAGCAATAAACTGTGAATATAAGCATTAACTCTAATGTGAATAATAAAACTGTAACTAGTAGAGTTCACTCTAGGAGAATGGCTAGGATATGGTGCAATGTCCCCTAAGAGGAACCTCTTAGCATAGGCAATAAGTAAAGGTTTCTGCGTAGCAGCTGTAAAGGGGCAGTCTTTAGTCCTAACTCTTCAGCCAGCTAGAATCGGGGCCCACTGGTATTATTGGTCCACATGACGATAGTCCCAGTCAAACCTGCAGGCAGCAATAAGACTACTAGATGGCTGTATGGTCAGTTCCTAAAGGGCTCTGTGTCTCTAGCAGCAGATAGTAAATCCCCACAGCAGCAGCTCAGTCTCAGCAATATTACAGCTCACAAGATGATTACAGTAGATTTTCTCTCCTCTAGACCAGTGGTTCTCAACCCTGTCCTCAAGTACCCCCAACAGGCCATGTTTTGGGAATTTCTCTTAGATAAACTAGCTGTCCAACACACCAAGCCATTGACTCTGATATAAAGCACCTGTGCCAGATAAAGGAAAACCTGAACACATGGCCTGTTGGGGGTACTTGAGGACAGGGTTGAGAACCACTGCTCTAGACTACAGTTCCCACCATGCAGCACTGCCTGATGCAGTCTATTGAACACTTCCTGCTCAGTAGCTCCCTCCTCTCACTGATACAGCTGTAAACCATTTCAGCACCTCAGGGCAGCAGCTCCAAAGAACAGCTGTAGCCACTGTTTCTCTCATTCTCCATTCCTAGCCAAGCACCTGGCTACACACTCCCCCCACTAAAAAAACGTTGGTCCCCAAAGAAGCGGCAGATTCCAATGGCATATAATGTCTATAACTTTACATTACCTTAAATGAACAGCTAAAAGCAAATTTAAGTTAACATTTATGTAGCGATACTCCCATAGGAGCTGCAGAATATCCAGGTCTTCCCTGCAACCAGGCACACAGGCTCATTCACATGTTTCTTCAATAATCAGTCTAGGGGATGATGAGAACTTGGATAGGGTTGAGGGTAGTAGCGGGATACTCCAAGAACAAGAACTATGTACAACTGAAGGTATTCTTCAGGATAAGCTATACTGAAGTCCGGGCTTGAAACAAATAGACTTCAGCTTAGTAGTAGTAGTTAGAGTCACAAGACACAAGAGCAGTGTCCCTTTAAGTAAAGGATTAGGTGAACCAAGCTCTTCAGGGAACCAGCTATTGTCCCCTTTAAATAGACCCACAGCTGACTATGTAATACCAGATGGGATGTAGCTAAAGCACAAAGGACCCCAAGAGCTCTCAGTGTCTGTACTCACAAAGCCCAAGGACAGCTGGTAGTCTCCATCCAACTTCCAAGTGAAACCTTATTGTGATACCAGACCAGATCTTCAGCAGACAGCTCCCCTCAGGCAGCTCCCTTTAGCTCCTGGGTCTCAGCATTCAAGCCCCTCAGTTTGCCCACCTGATCTATCATCAACAGCAGCTTCTGCCTGGGAGGGTAGTGTTTCCCCCAGGCTGGACTAATGGCTGGACTAATCCCACTCTGGGAAAAGACCCAGAGCTCAGTGTGCTGACTGAATATATACAGTTACCCAGCATGCCATCAGAGCCTGCCTGTCAGCAACTGGTGTGACCAGAGATGTTTGAACTGCAACAGAGAATGCCAGACACAAAGTAGAGTAAATAATATAATTTATTAAAAAGATAAGTGAATGGTGATCTAAACGCACTTCCAATATACCAAACAATTTAAACCGCCAAATAACAAAAATAGTGACACGCAAGGAATAACTGCCTAAACAAGTATATACAGTAGATAGGGAAATGTCCAAACCATAAACGTAGCCAGGCCAGGGTCATGCATGGGAGAGCAGGGAGCAAGACAAGGCAGGAACAGGGAACAGATGATGGGGAAAGCCAGTGGGAAAGGATCAGGCTGCAGACAGGGGTCCAGGAGCAGATTCAGGATTCCGGATACAGAATAAAGGATACAGAGGCACATGGAGACCAACACCAAGGCACTAAGCATATAGCAGACAGGGTTTAAATATCCTTCCTGTAACGAGCATCAGGTGGTGACTCATGAGCCTCTGATTGCTGGGAGACACCCGCTGGTGGATACTGGAACTGCAGCCCATGGATCCAGGAGCCACAGTGCCATCAACAGGTGAGCCTTTTACTGACACCCGGTGGTGGATACTGGAACTGCAGCCCATGGAACCCTGAGCCACAGAGGAACCAATCCATAAGAAAAAGTCCTTTGTTACATGAGTCCACCGAAGAAGTTCCTTGTAAGCTGAAGAAGTCCTGGGTTCCCAGCAAGATGTCCTACTGCCAAGAACCATCGGTAGGTAACGTGTCCCCCCACCTGGATCATGCAACTGGTTGAGTATCCTACTGTCGGGGTCAAACATCTGGCTGGGTGTCCTGCTGGCCAGATTCTCTGGGATGTAGAACATTCGACACTTCAAGTCCCTCACAACAGTAGATACCCCAACGCTGGGGTCACGCAGGTTACCTTCAAATTTAGCCCTGGGGTCACCGATGTGTCTTGTCATGACTAAATAGCTTGCCTGGTCTCCAGGACTTGCACTGCACATCAAAAGCCAATTAGGTCTTTCCGAGGCACCGATTACCCAACCTGGGTCCCCAAGTACACCCAGATCATGGCAAGGCACAGATCATACTCTGCCATTCCCTAGGAGCTTACCACGACCAGGGCCATGAAGGCAAATGCAGCTATCAGTCATCAAGGTTATGTCTGGACCACCAGGCTTGGGCACCATAGGAGCAACGCACTGCCAGAAGGACTCAACCGAGGCAACCGTCAACCGAATCTTAGGCCAAGCAGATAACCCATATAAGGCACGTGAGGGTTCAGAGCTTTCAGACCCATTAACAGGTGGCTGCCTTTACACAACAATCCAACTGAGCAGCTGGCATATCAGGCTGGGCAGCGGGCAGAGGCACATCAGGTTGGGCAGCGGGCATTGGATCATCAGGCTGGACAGCGGGCACCAGGTCATCAGGCTGGACAGCGGGCATCGGATCATCAGACTGGACAGCGGGCACCGGATCATCAGACTGGACAGCAGGCACTGGATCATCAGACTGGACAGCGGGCACCAGATCATCAGACTTGACAGCGGGCACCAGATCATCAGACTTGACAGCGGGCACCAGATCATCAGACTGGACAGCGGGCACCAGATCATCAGATTGGACAGTGGGCACTGGATCATCAGACTGGACAGCGGGCACCGGATCATCAGGCTGGACAGCGGGCACCAGATCATCAGACTGAACAGTGGGCACCGGAACATCAGGCTGGACAGCGAGTACCGAATCATCAGACTGGACAGCGGGCACCGGATCATCAGACGACAGTGGGGCACTGGATCATCAGACTGGACCACGGGCACCGGATCATCAGACTGGACAGCGGGCGCCAGGTCATCAGACTGGAAAGCGGGCACTGGATCATCAGACTGGACAGTGGGCACCGGATCATCAGATTGCACAGCGGGCACCGGATCATCAGACTGGACAGCAGGCACCGGATCATCAGAATGGAGAGCGGACACCGGATCATCAAACTGGACAGTGGACACCGGCTCATCAGACTAGACAGCGGACACTAGAGCATCAGACTGGACAGCGGGCACCAGATCATCAATTTGGACAGCGGGCACCGGATCATCAGACTGGACAGCGGGCACTGGAACATCAGGCTGGACAGCAGGCACAGGATCAGCAGACTGGACAGCAGGCACAGGATCAGCAGGCTGGACAGCAGGCACAGGATCGGCAGGCTGGACATCGGGCACAGGATCAGCAGGCTGGACAGTGGGCACAGGATCAGCAGGCTGGACAGTGGGCACGGGATCAGCAGGCTGGACAGTAGGCATGGGATCAGCAGGCTGGACAGCAGGCACAGGATCAGCAGGCTGGACAGTGGGCTCAGGATCAGCAGTCTGGACAGCGGGCACAGGATCAGCAGGCTCGACAGCAGGCACAGGATCAGCAAGCTGGGTAGCATGTTTAGGTCTGTCAGAGGCAGGCCAAACCCTATCAGCAATTGTGGAGGTAGACTGGAGCAGATTGGCTGGTGTAGAGGCAGACTGAAACAGATCGGTTGGTGTGGAGGCAGGCTGGAATAGATTCTTAAATAGAGTCTCTCTCAGACTCTATTTAACCACACCCCCTTCAAGTCACGCCCTTAGCATAGTTTAAACCACACCTATTTTTCACAGCGGCCCTGCTCCGAATTAAAATAATACTCCGCCTACAGACAAAAAGTGTCCCTATACATTTTTTTACAATGTTGGCAATTATGGGTGTATGTTCTCAGTTAGTGTGTCATGCTTTAAGACAAGTGGTATGAATATCCTCGTAATGAAGTCAGTGTTTGTTCCTACTATCAGGGAACTCTTGTGTGCTCCAGGCCGGAGAGGGTGCACAATGGCTTATGTATCGAATGTCTGATTACCCAGCCATGGAAGGGATGAAGGTAAACTTGATTGGGAGGTGCCAATCATTGGGGATATTCTGAGTTCCAAGACCCCATACTTCTAGCTATTACAGCTTCTGTAGTGGTAGGTGTTTGAGGTGTTTGTCATATAATATAAGTATGGCAGAATCACCTGTGCTCCGGTGTCCAGGAAGGCCTATGTATAAATGCCTTCTACTTGGACTGGCATGATAGGAGAAGGTCCTACTAACTTGTCAGGGATTTTGCTGGGAGCAGAGGGGCCTGTGGGTACTGCTGTCTGTACTTATGCTCCCTTCTTGGTTGGCTGCCATTTATGTTGGTGTCTTGGTTGAATCTTAGTTGGCTGGTGTGCACTGACTTTCGGAGGCTGTACACCCAGTGTCAAGGAAAATGGGTTGGATGGTCACTCAGACACAGCTTGCAACAACCTTGGTTGCCAGTAGAGTCATCATTTCCATTAGTTGGGCTATCTGGGCTACATCTCTTGTTTGCAGCTGACTGCACCAGCTACTCTGATCTCAGCAACAGGTTGTTTTTTGGGCGCGCTGACGTCACCAGCTACCTAGGATTGCCGGCTTTTCTTTTACATGTGCATTTTACTTATCGATGTAAGTACAAAATTTTATCATTACCTGAATAAATTCTATAACGGTACTTCACTATATTGAGTCCTTCTTCTTCCCTGGTGCACGGATATATATACTGGTTTTCTGCCTTTGTGCTAACCTGCCCTGCTGTGAGTGAGCGGTTGCTGAGGTCCAACACATACCTGGTCGAGGCTGTCTCTATTGGTATCTAGTGAGGAGCGAGTGGAACAACACAAAGCTGGGCTCCCAGCGGTGTCTGGTAAGCCCCCTCACTATACGGTGGTGGATTCACTTAAGTGTGTTGTGCACTGGGTGTTTTGAACAAACATCTGACAAGTTGTGCCCCTTGAGGACTTATTTCCAGCGCGGCTTTATCATTTTGACAGGTTGTTTTTTGGGCTCTTTTTCTTTCTCTTCAGCATAGCTGCTTGCACAGTCCTGATTAATTCAGGGTACTTTAGGATTCCACCATCTCCTCAAGTTTTTAACTGGATCGTAATAGGATCTAAGGGCTGAGCCCCCCTAAAACCTGCTGCACCCAAACTTTATCTACTGAGCTTGGGTCTATACCTTTCTTTAGGAACACCTGAAGCATTACCTGGTCAAGGTGTCTCATACAGTATTTCACAAAAGTGAGTACACCCCTCACATTTTTGTAAATATTTAATTAAATCTTTTCATGTGACAACACTGAAGAAATTACACTTTGCTACAATGTAAAGTAGTGAGTGTACAACTTGTATAACAGTGTACATTTGCTGTCCCTTCAAAAGAACTCAAAACACAGCCATTATTGTCTAAACCGCTGGCAACAAAAGTGAGTACACCCCTAAGTGAAAATGATCAAATTGGACCAAATTAGACATTTTCCCTCCCCGGTGTCATGTGACTTGTTAGTGTTACTCTCTCATACTGGTCACTGGAAGTTCAACGTGGCATCTCATAGCAAAGAACTCTCTGAGGATCTGAAAAAATAATTCTTGCTCTACATAAAGGTGGCCTAGGCTATAAGAAGATTGCCAATACCTTGAAACTGAACTGCAGCATGGTGGCCTAGACCATACAGTGGTTTAACAGGACAGGTTCCACTCAGAACAGGCCTCGCCATGGTCAACCAAAGAAGTTGAGTGCACGTGCTCAGCATCATATCCAGGGGTTGTCTTTGGGAAATAGACATATGAGTCCTGCCAGCATTGCTGCAGAGGTTGAAGGGGTCAGCCTGTCAGTGCTCAGAACATACGCTGCACACTGCGTCAAATTGGTCTGCATGGCTGTCATCCCAGAAGGAAGCCTCTTTTAAAGATGATGCACAAGAAAGCCTGCAAAAAGTTTGCTGAAGACAAGCAGACTAAGGTCATGGATTACTGGAACCATGTCCTGTGGTCTGGTGAGGCCAAGATAAAATTATTTGGTTCAGATTGTGTCAAGCGTGTGTCGTGGCAATCGGATGAGGAGTACAAAGAATAGTGTGTCTTGCCTACAGTCAAGCATGGTGGTGGGAGTGTCATGGTCTGGGGCTGCATGAGTGCTGCCGGCACTGGGGAGCTACAGTTCATTGGGGGAATCATGAATGCCAACATGTACTGTGACATACTGAAGCAGAGCATGATCCCCTCCCTACGGATTCTGAGCGTCAGGGCAGTATTCCAACATGATAATGACCCCAATCACACCTCCAAGATTACCACTGCCTTGCTAAAGAAGCCGAGGGTAAAGTTGATGGACTGGCCAAGCATGTCTTCAGACGGAAACCCTATTGAGCATCTGTGGGGCATCCTCAAATGGAAGGTGGAGGAGTGCAAGGTTTCTAACATCTACCAGCTCCATAATGTTGTCATGGAGGAGTGGAAGAGGACTCCAGTGGCATCCTGTGAAGCTCTGGTGAACTCTATGCCCAAGAGGGTTAAGGCAGTGCTGGAAAATAATGGTGGCCACACAAAATATTGACATTTTGAGCCCAATTTGGACATTTTCACTTAGAGGTGTACTCGCTTTTGTTGCCAGCGGTTTAAACATTAATGGTTGTGTGTTATTTTTAGGGGACAGCACATTTACATTGTTATATACATTGTAAGCAGTACACTCACTACTTTACATTGTAGCAAAGTGTCATTTCTTCAGTGAAAAGATATAATAAAATATTTACAAAAATGTGAGGGTTGTGCTCACTTTTGTGAGATACTGTGCAGCGGCGGCTGGTTAATTTTTAGGATGGAGGGGCACCAGGCCCCGCCCTTCCTTTTTGATGCCTCCTACTTCTAATAAGCCCCACCCCTTATAGAATCCACCCACTCCGTCCCCTGTATTTCACATATTGTGTCAGGAGTATAGAGCTCAGTATCACAGGACACAGTATACAGCTCAGCATCACAGGTGGGGTATATTGCAGCCAGTAACACAGTATGCAGCCAGTACACAGGTATTGCAGCCTGTACCCAGGTAGCCAGTACACAGATATTACAGCCAGTGCACAGGTAGCCAGTACACAGGTATTGCAGCAGGTACACTGGTAGCCAGTACACAAGTATTGCAGTCAGTACACAGGGAGCCAGTACACAGGTATTGTAGCCAGTACACAGGGAGCAAGTACATAGGGAGCCAGTACAAAGGTATTGTAGTCAATGCACAGGTAGCCAATACACAGGTATTGTAGCCAGTACACAGGCAGCCAGTACACAGGTATTGAAGCCAGTACACAGGTATTAAAGCCAGTACACAGGGATTGCAGCCAGTACACAGGTAGCCAGTACACAGGGATTGCAGGCAGTACACAGGGAGCCAGTACACAGGTATTGTAGGCAGTACACAGGGAGCCAGTACACCGATATTGTAAGCAGTACACAGGGAGCGAGTACACAGGTATTGTAAGCAGTACACAGGGAGCCAGTACACAGGTATTGTAGCCAGTACACAGGCAGCCAATACACAGGTATTGAAGCCAGTACACAGGTATTGAAGCCAGTACACAGGTAGCCAGTACACAGGTATTGCAGCCAGTACACAGGTAGCCAGTACACAGGGATTGCAGGCAGTACACAGGGAGCCAGTACACAGGTATTGTAGGCAGTACACAGGGAGCCAGTACACAGGCATTGTAGGCAGTACACAGGGAGCCAGGACACAAGTATTTTAGGCAGTACACAGGGAGCCAGTACACAGGTATTGTAAGCAGTACACAGGGAGCCAGTACACCGTTATAACCACATGACCGAGGGACACATGACGAATGTTATGGACA
>BLSH010536202.1:834768-849679 GCA_018402905.1 Glandirana rugosa | reverse complement strand
AAGTATTTTAGGCAGTACACAGGGAGCCAGTACACAGGTATTGTAAGCAGTACACAGGGAGCCAGTACACCAATATTGTAAGCAGTACACAGGGAGCTAGTACATAGGTATTGTAAGCAGTACACATGGAGCCAGTACACAGGTATTATAAGCAGTACACAGGGAGCCAGTACACATGTATTGTAAGCAGTACACAGGGAGCCAGTACACAGGTATTGTAAGCAGTAAACAGGGAGCCAGTACACAGGTATTGTAGGCAGTACACAAGGAGCCAGTACACAGGTATTGTAAGCAGTACACATGGAGCTAGTACACAGGTATTATAAGCAGTACACAGGGAGCCAGAACACATGTATTGTAAGCCGTACACAGGGAGCCAGTACACAGGTATTGTAAGCAGTACACGGGGAGCCAGTACACAGGCAATGTAAGCAGTACACAGGGAGCCAGTACACAGGTATTGTAAGCAGTAAACAGGGAGCCAGTACACAGGTATTGTAGGCAGTACACAAGGAGCCAGTACACAGGTATTGTAAGCAGTACACATGGAGCTAGTACACAGGTATTATAAGCAGTACACAGGGAGCCAGAACACATGTATTGTAAGCAGTACACAGGGAGCCAGTACACAGGTATTGTAAGCAGTACACGGGGAGCCAGTACACAGGCATTGTAAGCAGTACACAGGGAGCCAGTACACAGGCATTGTAAGCAGTACACAGGGAGCTAGTACACAGGTATTGTAGGCAGTACACAGGGAACCAGTACACAGGCATTGTAAGCAGTACACAGGGAGCCAGTACACAGGTATTGTAGGCAGTACACAGGGAGCCAGTACACAGGTATTGTAGGCAGTACACAGGGAGCCAGTAAAAAAATTATATATATATATATATATATATATATATATATATATATATATATACACATATACAGTCTAGTATATGTATATATATATATATATATATATATATATATACACACAGCGTATTGAGCGTGCACTATATATTGGTGCATTTGGGGGTGTACGGTATATAGCACACTACTTGGCATGTTGTCTTCAAATATATACAGTCTAGTGTATACCGATATACATGCAGTGTATTGAGAGTAAACTATACATCGGTGCATTCGGGGGTGTACGGTATATAGTACAGTGTAGTGGTGTGCAAAAAAAACCCCATCATGTCAGGAAGGCCTCAAAGGAGAGGCAGACGCTCCCAGGCCACTAAAAGAGGGCAAGCAGCCTCTGTGTCTTCAGTGAAAAGTGGTGGTGGCAGACATGGTGCATCCTCTGCAGGCGGGTCACACTTGTCCTTTTTTTCTGCTGTTGGACGTGCTATTGAGCCACAACATGCAGAAGAGTTGGTGGAGTGGATAACAAAGCTGTCCTCATCCTCCCCATCCTCTGTCACTCAGGCTCGTACAAGTTTGCCTTTCAACGCATCTGTCAAAGCGGCCTATTCCACTGGATCCTTGTCCACAGTTACTCTTTCTGTAGCCCCACCAGTTTGAAGGCTCCGATGTTGATCCCCAGGTTGAGGAAGGGAGTAGCGTGAGCCTAGAGACAGGGGGTGCCACAAAAGGACTAGAAACTAGCAGTAATGTTCCCCCAGCTGCAGCATACTGCCAAGTTTGCTCCAGTGACGAGGAGGGAGGGGATGATGAGGACACGGAACGTACATGGGTGCCTGAGAGAAGAGAGGAGGAAAGTGAGGAGGAGGCCCAACTCCAACAAGGCAGGATGTTCTCCAGGGGCCAGCTTAGGGGCAGCCACCGAATTACATCAGCCCACAGAGCTCCACAGGTGCAGAGTGCTGCTGCCTCCCCGCCGACTTCCAAAATTTCTTTGGTTTGGGCATTTTTCAGCACGTGCAGTAGATCGCACCATTGCCATTTGTAATCTATGTCTGAAGCGTGTCAATCGCGGCCAGGACTCCAGCCGCTTGGGCTCTACTGTCTTGACAAGACATATGAAGACCAGCCATGCAGTCCGTTGGCAAGAGTACCTGAAGAACCCACACCAGAAAACAAGACGGACTCCTTGCTCCTCATCTGGGATCTCAACCCCTACTATACCCGCAGTCCTCTCAGAAACCTGCACTGAGAGGAATGAAGGTGTAGCAATGCATGCCACAAGTACTTGCAGCCAGCAATATGCTAGCAGTACACCACCAGGTGAATTCAGCAAGCAAATATCACTACCCCAGTTGCTGAACCGTAAAAGAAATACAGTCCCAACCATCCACATGCTCAGCGTCTTAATGCTAGCTTGGCCAAATTACTAGCACTCCAACTGCTGCCTTTTCAGTTGGTAGACTCTGCGCTCTTTCGTGAGTTTGTGGAATGTGCTGTCCCACAGTGGCATGTTCCCAAACGAGATTTCTTTTCAGGTAAGGCCATTCCAGCTCTCTACCGTCATGTTGAAGGCAATGTTTTGGCCTTGTTAAACAGGGTTCATATTACCCCTGACTCATGGTCCAACAGGCACGGTCAGGAACATTACCTTTCCTTCACGGCGCACTGGGTAACTCTCCTGGCAGCTGGAAAGGATGTAGTACAGGGTTCCGTTTTGGAAATAGTTACACCCTCCTCCTCCTCCTCCACCCCCTCTTCTTTTACCTCTATGGCCACTTCTGCAGAATTGTCCTCTGAACCTGCAGTGCTCTCTAAGCATTCAAGGGACTATGCAAGCAGTCAGGCTAAAAGATGCCATGCGGAGCTTGAGTTAGACTGTCTTGGGGACAGGAGCCACACTGGGGAAGAGATTCTTTCAGCTCTGCGGGGGCAGGCTCAGAGGTGGTTGAAGCCACGGCAGCTTGAGCCAGGAATGGTTGTATGCGACAATCGTACCAACCTGCTCTCTGCCCTCCGACTGGGACAATTGACACATGTTCCATGCTTGGCACATGTCTTGAATGTGGTGGTGCAGCGTTTCTTGACCAGTTACCCAGGCTTACCAGATATCCTGACGCAGGCCAGGAAAGTCTGTGGTCATTTCCGCCGGTCAGACAATGCCAGTAAACATATAAGAAATAGTGCAGCGCAAAATAATAGTCCATAAAATGCAAATGTAAAAGGTCTCCCATTGTGAGACACGGTGCAATCACTCCAACTCATGCAGGTGAAGATAATGTGGATCCTGTAACCACCACCACTAGCAGCCTCTCATCTCCTTCATATGACCACAGGGGCCTGCAGGAATGTATCACACTCAATTAGTGGTATAGATCCTAATACTCATGCATAGGTCCTCGTAATAACTCCAGTAAGAAAAATGCTCCCCGGAAGTATGTAAATACGTCATGGGATAGGTCTCGGAAGTATATATCCCCCCAAAATTTCCTATTGATCATGTGATAGCAAATTGGGATGTGCTATCAGGGGATGTACCTTGAAGTGCACACCCTTTGCTAATTAGGATTATCATGGACAGCGTGGGGTATCTGATCATGTGACTAGGAGAAGACAGATATATATCCGAGGGTGACGTGCGTTCCTTCACTCACGCTGAAGAAGTCCTGCCCATAGGACGTATCGCGTACCTGAGGGAGGAACACACCGGACGTCACCCGCACGGCCATCTTAACATTTTATTGGAAGACTGCATTTTTAACCTTATGTGATGACTGCATACGGGCACCAGTTGAGGTGGTTTTATATGTGAGTACCCTGGTTTATGTTGAATAAAGTTACAAGATTTTATACAGAGAGCACTAGAAAGTGTTTATTTTTATTTACATACTTCTGTGAGCATTTTTCTTACTGGAGTTATTACAAGGACCTATGCATGAGGATTAGGATCTACACCACTAATTGAGTGTAATACATGCCTGCAGGCCCCTGTGGTCATATGAAGGAGGTGAGATGCTGCTAGTGGTAATGGTGGTTACAGGATCCACATTATCTTCACCTGCATGAGTTGAAGTGATTGCACCGTATCTCACACTGGGAGACCTTTTATTACATTTGCATTTTAAGGACTATTTTGCGCTGCACTATTTATTATACGTTTATTGTGAGAGGATTATGAATTACCTTTGAGTGTTCAGCTTGCATTCAGTTTCTTTCACTATTTTACACATCTCCGCGCTGAATTATTTCCCCAGGGGGCCCCAGGAAGACGTAATTTGTGACGAAACATGTAGGGCGGAGCTTACGTGCTTACGTCACCACGCCTACGTGATCCCATGAGTACGGGTTTAGGATATTGCCGGCTATTTGTTTATGTGCGCGCTTCTATTTGGAACATTGTGAGTACCCTGTTTTAGCTCTCTTTAATAAAGTATCCCTACGTTATTACACTATGTTGGTCCTTATATCTTTGATGGCATTTACTGGGGGAATCTGCTTGAGTGTCTGATCGCTTGCCCCTTACGGAGATTCGTCAGGTCAATCCTGAGTGGTGCCGCTGCATTGGATTAAGAGCCCTGCTGACCTAGAGGGAGTTTCCTTCCATCAAAACACCCCGCAGAGGGTTAATTCTGCTAGTGGTTCTGACCCTTACTAGCGATAGTGGGACATCAGTTCTGGTAAGGGTCTCTAATTATCCCCTTAGCACTGGAGGCTGGTGGTGGTGGTGGACAAGCAAAGTTTTTTTCAGCGGACTCTGGGTGTCCCCTCTTCACATTCACTGTGTCATCACCTCTACTCCTTCCTATGAAGAATTTTTGGGACTATAATCTGTTTATAAGTGATTATTCCTAATGTTGGTGGATAGTGGTTGTTTGCAAACTTTCACTGTTATTTGTCTATAATTTTGCACTTTATGTTTATTATTTGTTTATTATTTATTCACCATTTATGAATTTGGTTCTTAATTGAACCCCTATACCACTATTGAACTGTTCTCACGAAATAATAATCTTTCATTATTTGAGCGCAACATTTTATGTTTTAATGATCAAGATTGCATGCACTGTGCTGTCACCATTTGAGAAGGCCACAAGGACGGTGAGCAGAGACAATGCATGCATCAGTGACACTGTCCCACTAATATTCCTTCTGGAGCACACGCTTCATGGAATCATGGACAGGGCACTCGAGGCAGAACAGAGGGAGGAAGAGGAGGACTTCCTTTCCTCTCAAGGCCCCCTTTATGCAAAGAGCATTCCTGCAGAGCCGCCAAACACACGGGAGGAGGAGGAGGAGGATTGTGTCAGCATGGATGTGGAGTATAATACGCACCAGTCTTCAAGGGATCATGGCTTTCAGGCCCCAGAAACCCAAGGAGTTGTACGTGGCTGGGAGGAGAGAGTTCCTGATAATGTCATCCTCAGTGACCCACAGGACACTCATGCCTCCTCAAACTTATGCTGCATGGGCTCTCTGATTCTGAAAAGCCTGTGAAAAGACCCTAGGATTTGTGGTATCAAGGAGAGGGATCATTACTGGCTGACAACCCTTTTTGATCCACGTTACAAGGGTAAAGTTGCAGAACTCATCCTGCCTGCGCAGAGGGTGCAGTGGATAAAACATCTTCAGGATACCTTGAAGAAAAGTTTGTGCAACACCTTTCCAGGCCCTGGGAGTTTACCATGTCCTGCTACTGGCCCCGGACAACGTGTTTCTGATGCTTCGGTCATTCAGAGGCAGAGTGGTGGAGAAGGTGGCCGGCTGAGCGATGCCTTCAAAAAATGTTTCAGTCCTCAGCACCTAGGCCTGATAGGTTCAAGCAACCATAGTCAGCATCTGCATTATATGGTGCAGGAATATATAGGGGCAAGATCAGACTTGGAGACCTTTCCAACTGAGCATCCACTTAGTTACTGGGTCTTGAGGATGGACCACTGGCCGGAACTTGCTCAATATGCAATTGAGCTACTGGCCTGTCCTGCATCCAGCGTGCTCTCTGAACGGACATTTAGTGCTGCTGGAGTGTTTGTAACCGATCAAAGAGTGCGCCTGTCCACAGACTCGGTTAATAGGCTCACATTTATAAAAATTAATCAGTTCTGGATCAGCAGCTATCAAGCCCCTGATGCTGATGCAACTGATTAAATTTGCTAGGGATCTGGGATCCCTTGAAGACTGCCACAGCTCCTATTCCTCCTGTCCATAATCTAGAACTATATGTTGTATTTAGGGCGCCACCAACACCCAAGGCCCAATTTTTTTGCAGCTGATTTACAGGGGCATGCCATAACAATTTTTAAACTAATTGACAACTTCAGGCCCAGTTCCTCCGTCCAACAAGACTAACTGCAAGGGTTTACAGTGCTCTGGCACCGCCAACACACAAGGCCCAATTTTTGGCGACCTGTTTGACTGGTGGCTTTCGTCACAATTTGTAAACTAATTGACAACTTCAGGCCCAGTTCCTCCGTCCAACAAGAGTAACTGCAAGGGGTTACAGTGCTCTGGCACCGCCAACACACAAGGCCCAGTTTTTGGCCACCTGTTTCACTGGTGGCTTTCGTTACAATTTGTAAACTGATTGACAACTTCAGGCCCAGTTCCTCCGTCCAACAAGAGTAACTGCAAGGGGTTACAGTGTTCTGGCGCCGCCAACACACAAGGCCCAATTTTTGGCCACCTGTTTGACTGGTGGCTTTTGCCACAATTTGAAAACTAATTGACAACTTCAGGCCCAGTTCCTCTGTCCAACAAGAGTAACTGCAAGGGGTTACAGTGCTCTGGCACCGTCAACACACAAGGCCCAGTTTTTGGCGACCTGTTTGACCGGTGGCTTTTGTCACAATTTGTAAACTAATTGACAACTTCAGGCCCACTTCCTCCGTCCAACAAGAGTAATTGCAAGGGGTTACAGTGTTCTGGCACCTCCAGCACCCAAGGCCCAATTTTTGGCCACCTGTTTGACTGGGGGATTTTATCACAATATTTTAAGTTTACAACAGCATGGCCCGGGAAAAAATGTAAAAAAAAATGACGTGCGTCTCCCTCCAAAATCCAAACCAGGCCCTTCAGGTCTGGTATGGTATTTATGGGAAACCCAGTGCCAAAATTAAAAAAAAAAAAAGACATGCGGTTCCCCCCAAATTCCAAACCAGGCCCTTCAGGAATTTAAGGGGAACCCCGCACCAATTTTTTTTTTAAAAATGACGTGGGCTCTCCCCAAAAATCTAAACCAGGCCCTTCAGGTCTGGTATGGATTTTAAGGGGAACCCCACACCAAATTTTTTTTAAAAAATGGCGTGGGTTCCCCCCCAAAATCCAAACCAGACCCTTATCCGAGCACACAGCCCTGGCATGGCAGGAGGGGTGGGGACGAGCGAGCGCCCCCTCCGAACCATGCCAGGCCACATGCCCTCAACATGGGGAGGATGCTTTGAGGACCCCCCAAAGCACCTTGTCCCCATGTTGATGGGGAGAAGGGCCTCATCCCCACAACCCTGGTCGGTGGTTGTGGGGGTCTGCCGGCAGGGGGCTTATCAGAATCTGGAAGCCCCCTTTAATAAGGGGGTCCCCAGATCCCGACCCCCCCTATGTGAATAGGTTTGGGGTACTTTGTACCCCTACCCATTCACCAAAAAAGGAGTGTAGTGTAAAAAAAAAACAATAGGGAGTTTTTGACAAGCCCTTTATTTTGTATTATAGCTCTTTCTTCTTTCTTCCTCCATCTTCTCCTGGCCTACTCCTTCTTCTGGTCTTCTTCTTCTTCTTCTTCTTTTAGTCTTCTTGCTTCCTCTCTATGTCTTCAATCTTCATCTTCTTTCTTCTTTTCCCGCCGCTGCTCTCTTCCCTGCTGCAGTCCGGCCCCTGCGCGTCTTGCCGAATGGGCGGTCTGCACGATGACAGTAAATTTATAAGAAGGGGCGGGGCCACCAAGTGACATAACTGAGTGAATCCGCCCCCTTCTGACGTCATGTGATGTCAGAGGGGGCGGGTCACTCATTTACGTCACGGGTGGCCCCGCCCCTTCTTATAAAAGAACTGTCATCGTGAAGATGCCTATTCAGGGAGACACGCAGGGGCAGGACTGCAGCAGCAGTTAGCCCAGCGGCGGGGAAAGAAGATGAAGATTGAAGACGAAGAGAGGAAGCAAGAAGACTAAAAGAAGAAGACCAGAAGAAGGAGCGGGCCAGGAGAAGATGGAGGAAGAAAGAAGAAATAAGAAAAAAGAAAAGAGCTATAATACAAAATAAAGGACTTGTCAAAAACTGCCTAATGCTTTTTTTTTATACTACACTCCTTTTTTGGTGGACAGGTAGGGGTACAATGTACCCCAAACCTGTTCACATGGAGGGGGTCGGGATCTGGGGGCCCCCTTATTAAAGGGGG
The DNA here is from genome assembly GCA_018402905.1 of Glandirana rugosa. Classification (NCBI taxonomy): domain Eukaryota; kingdom Metazoa; phylum Chordata; class Amphibia; order Anura; family Ranidae; genus Glandirana; species Glandirana rugosa. The sequence goes on along the minus strand of BLSH010536202.1, from coordinate 841,438 downwards.
CTTCCAGATTCCGATAAGCCTCCTGCCCGCAGACCCCCAAAAGCACCGGCCAGGCTTGTGGGGAAGAGGCTCTTGTCCCCATCAACATGGGGACAAGGTGCTTTGAGGTGGGGGGGCAGAGCCCCCCATACCCTCCCCCAGAGCACCCATACTCCCCATGTTGAGGGCATGTAGCCTGGTACGGTTCAGGAGGGGGCGCTCGCTGGTCCCCCCCATCCTAACTGGCCAGGGCTGCATGCTCAGATAAGGGTCTGGTTTGGATTTTAGGGGGACCTCAAGTAAATTTTTTTTAATTTGGTGCGGGGTTCCCCTTATTATCCAAACCAGACCCGAAAAGCCTGGTTTGGACTTGTACGCAGTTTTCTCCAGCAATTTTTTTGTATATTGCCGGGATCCGGCAATACATTACAGATGCGATTTTAAATTACACTTTTTCCTATGGAAATGTCATTTTGCTCTGGCTATGTTCTACACCTCACAGAGATGTGCCATTTTACACACAGACTAAGGACACCCCCCAGGCACAATATTTAAAGGAATTTTTCATTTTTTTTCACTTTAAGCCTTATTAAAATCACTGTCAGCCGATCTCGACCTGCCCCCCCCCGCCCACCGCACCGTGACATAGCCAATCAATGGCTCAGGGCAGCCAATTGATGTATATATGTGCGCTTCTTTAGCGCACATACATAGACTTTTAGGACTGACCAATAGGCTCACTACTTGCTGTCAGCAGACAGCAAGGAGCAGAAGAAAAAAAAATCCATATATCCATATACCGGAACCACCTTTTGGTGATTGGGCGGACTTTTTTTTCTCATTCCCAGCGGGGAGGCAGTGCCCAAGTGCCCCCTATTGCCCAGCCGCTGCTGATACTGTATAATTGGGCAGCTTCTCCCCCTTTCTCTGGTGGTGTGTTTAGACTGGCACATGAGGTCAGAGGCCTTTTCTGTTCTCCTGAACACATCTTGCAGGATACTTAAAGTGGAACTTTAGTCAGAAAATTAAGTCCTGCTAGATCACTTCAGGTTGACCTATGTAAAACATTAAAAATAAGTGCTTATACTGTTTAAAATCCAATAATACACTCTCACCCTGCTCTGCACATGCTCATTTGCTCTCTATTTGTAGGCATTTTTCCAATTTGTAGAGGCTGATCTGCTGATAGCCTTAAAGCGGAATTAAACCCTCCTATCCTTTACAGCCAAGGAACCTACTTCTGTTTGATCTGCAACTGCCATGGTGCTGCACATGTGATCAGTTATGACACCAGCCATTTGATGGTATGACAGTTTGGTTGAGGACACAAGCAAATGTGATAGTTAGCAATCCCGGCATTCCAGGAATGTAACTGTTTTTTGAAAAGGTTAACTTGATGGGTTTAGTTCCACTTTATGATTTACTGCTGTTCAGGGGCTCTGGGCTTCAGTAAAATGGCAGCCTACAACAAGAGGAAACAGGAGCAATTTACAGCACACTAATCTTGGTAGCATAAATATTTTTGTGTAATGCATGTTCCTTGCTAAAGAACATTATTTTTTATCAAGTTATTATGTGTAAAGTTCTGCTTTAAGTAGTCATATGCAGCACAGTCTTGCTTGCTGAGTTTCAGGTTGCGAATATATAGAATAAATGGTAAACAGCGCTGGCTTACCCCTATTACCCTTATATATAACCATCAAAACATATTTAAAAGATACTTACATAAAACTTTACATTTATAAAGTGCTTACAGTGAATCAAAGGTGCTATATATGTGCAATGCTCTAAATAATGTTATTATTAACCAGTGCAGATCCGCGCTATAGGCGAAAGACGGCTACAGCACGGACCTGAATTGCTGGGGGGGGGGGGGTGGGTCCATGGACATCTGTCCCTTTGCGCACTCTCCGCACGCACTCACAGCCGGCAGCGGCGTGCTCTCGCGCCCGCTGTGTGGGCGTGCCCGCAAGTCGGGCATTCTCGATATCCGCTCGTGACCCGCAATCGCCTAACAGAGCAGCAGAACGGGGAACCACTAATGTAAATACGGCAGGTCTCCATTCTGTGAGGGGGGACATGACAGATCTATTGATCCCTGTCATCAGGATCAGTGAGATCTGTCCCTGCTAGCTCAGCCCCCATACAGTTAGAACACATACAGGGAACACAGTTAACCCCTTGATTGCCCCCTTAGTGTTAACCCCTTCCTTGCCAGTGACTTTTATACAGTAATCAGTGGCTATTTCTGATCCCTGTATAAATGTCAATGGTCCCAGAAAAGTGTCAAAAATGTCCGACATGTCCGCTGCAATGTCTCAGTCCTGATAAAAATCACAGATTGCCGCCATTACAAATAAAAAAATAAAAAAATAAAACTGCCATAAATCAGTTCCCATAGTTTATAGACGCAATAACTTTTGGACAAACCAATCAATATATGCCGATTGCGATTTTTTTACCAAAAATATGTAGAATATATATCGACCAAAACTGATGAATATTTTTTTTTTGGATATGTATTATAGCAAACAGTAAAAAATTTACGCTCTTTTTTGTTTATAGCGCAAAAAATAAAAACTGCAGAGGTGATCAAGTACCACCAACAGAAAGCTCTATTTGTGGGGAAAAAAAGGATAAAAATATTGTTTGGGTACAAGGTCGCGCGACTACCCAATTGTAATTCAAAATGTGACAGTGCTGAAAGCCGAAAATTGGTCTGGGCAGGAGGGGGGATTAAGTGCCCAGTAAGCAAGTGGTTAAAGTGCTCAGTGCTCTTGGGAAGGTGATCACAATGCATCCACTTGGTCACAAACTGGAGGTATAATGCACTCACCAGATGAGTTGGACTTGTTTACCTTATAGCAGGCAAGTCAAAATGGCTTGCAGGTCTATTAAGGGGAGACCTCTTCCGCTGCTGTGGAGATTACTGGGTCCTTCTATCTCCATAGAGCTTCCTGTTGATGTTACTTGCAAGGAGGGGATCAGAAGAAAAAACTCTTTCAAATGAATTGGGATTAGCAATAACAATGTCCCAGTGTAAACTTAAGTGGCCCCTTGTCCTAGGAGGTGATGTGTGCTTGTATCAATCCTTTGTAGCATTTTTCCACCCTCTGGGTCCATGATAACACACAAGGAAGTTAGCTGGTTTGACGCGTTTCGTTGAGAATGGTGACGTTGTCAAAAGCTGCCTCAGGTTGCAGATAGCTTCTGAGGCAGGCTCCCTTAAAGTAGAACTAAAGGCAAAACTTTTTTACAAGTTTTGGATAGAGTGGAGATGGATTAGAACACCTGTTAGCTTTTACTGCTGTCTGTGTCCCTGTTAACGGAGTTGTAAACCCTCAAGGTATTTCACCTTAATGCATTCTATGCATTAAGATGAAAAACCTTCTGTGCTTCAGCTGCCCCCCAGAGCCCCCCTTTTTCTTACCTGAATCCGATCGTTCCAGTGACAACAATTTTCCCAGCAGCTCCAGCCGCTGTCTTGGGTCCTCATTGGACAGATTGATAGCAGCAGGAGCCATTGGCTCCCACTGCTGTCAATGAATTCCAGTGACATGGGAGCTGGAGGGGTGCGGGGCCAAGTCCTGCTGTCTGTGTCAATGGACGCAGCAGCAGGACTCATGAGCGTGCCCACACGAGTGCCCCATGGAAAGCGGCTTTCCGTGGGGGGGGAGGTGCTCGATGAGGAGCTAAGAGCGCAGCCAGTGGAACCCTAGAAAAGGAGGATTGGGACCGCTCTGTGCAAAAACCTTGCACAGAGCAGGTAAGTATGACATGTTTAAAAAAAGCTGAACCTTTACTATCACTTTAAGGAGATTCTCCCTTTCTATATGTCCTGTTCACCAATATCATTGAAAGTGAAAGTAAAAGAAAATCCCAAATTTTGGGTTGTCCCCAGAAAAGTAATATAGGGGAAATCTTCTGATGGGGACACTAGTTCTAGTGACCTGGGGGTCCCCAAGGAATTCCCTTAATTTGCAGGTATTTCCTCTGACTTCCTGTTTGGTTACGGGACAGGAAGTGAAGGGAGTTCTCCCTAATGGGACACAGATGGTGAAAAAAAAAATCTGACCTGGGAATATTACCCTTCCTTGCTCTATCCAAAATAAAAAAGTTTTGCCTATAGTTCTTTAAGCTCCGACTGGTCCTCTGTTTTATCTGAGCATTGGGAATTTCCGAAGCATCCAGGGCTTGTATGGCTTCCTCCAGCCATTCTCAAAAACTCTTGTGTGCTGCACACTGGACAGCGATGTGCACTCTCCAGCCCCCCTCCCAGCAAGAGGAAGCTGTGTCCTGTACAGCTTGACAAAATGCAGCTCTTTACCATCCTCCTGCCAATCTCTGTCTGGGGCATGCATTTCAAAGGTTCTTGATTACAGTAGAGTCTCTCTCCTCTGGACTACATTTCCCACTGTGCGGTCTTATCTGACTTAGTCTATTGAACTCTTTCTGCTCAGCAAATTCTGCCTCTTGATGACATAGCTTTTAACCAGTTCAGCACCGCAGGTCAGCATGTACAGAAAACAGCTGTAGCCACTGTTTCTCTCGCACTCCTTTCTTAGCCAAGCACCTGGCTACAGACTGAAAAGGTAAATGGCGTGCACAAAACGAACCCTAACCACTAATAAAGGACTTTGACAGTACTATTGAAATAAGGAATATCAAGAATTTTATTGTACAAAGGTTAAAATCTTCTCAATGACTTAAAAAAACATGTCAATACATAACACAGTATATGTTGTACATTTATCATCACCCTACTGCAGCTGGGTGGTAATTGGTTCACGGTAACTTAACTTCATGGGTACAAAAAGCCCACTTCTTTGGGAAAATAGGGCTACACTGCGAGCTCTGAAAAATAGTAAATAGAAGTAACAATGGTCATTTTACGATCAGATGTCACCAACTCCTGGAGCTATCCTCACTGCCAGATGGAGGCAGTGACACGAGGCTCTCTTCCTTTCACCGCTCCTCAGTGCTTAACTACCCTATTTACTTAGTGAACAACCTTCACCATACCAGTATTCAAGAGAAATGAGATTATTGTTCACTTGATCACTTACTGTGACTATATTTGGGTATGGTGGACTCAGAGTAAACCTATGGGGACTTCTGCATAGACTGGGAGAGTTGGTGACAGCTGATTGTAAAATGACCTTTGTTATTAATATTTACAATTTTTCAGAGCTCGCAGTGTAGCCCTATTTACCTGAAGAAGCTGGCTTTTTGTACCTGTGAAACACACCTGCATTAAAGTGAAGTTACCCCGAGCCAATCACTACCCGGCTGCGGTAGGGTGATGATAAATTGCACAACATTATTACAGGAACATTTTTCCTATAACTGTGTAATTTAGTTACATGTTTTTCCATGTCATTGAGATGATTTTAACCTTTGTGCAATAAAATTCTTGATATTTTATTTCAATAGTACCATCAAAGTCCTTTAACCACTTCAATACCGGACATTTATACCCCCTTCCTGCCCAGACCAATTTTCAGCTTTCAGCGCTCTCACACTTTGAATGACAATTACTCTCTCATGCTACACTGCACCCAAACAAGATTTTTGTCAAACTGAGCTTTCTTTTGGTGGTATTTAAGAACCTCTGGGTTTTTTATTTTTTGCGACATAATTGAAAAAAGTGTGAAAATTTTGAAGAAAAAACACTTTTTTTTTCGTTTCTGTGATAAAATTTTGCAAATAAGTAATTTTTGTCCATAAATTTGGGCCAAAACCTATACTGCTACCTATCTTTGGTAAAAATAACCCAAATAAGTGTATATTATTTGGTCTGTGTGAAAGTTATAGAGTCTACAAACTATGGTGCATATCATTGAAAATTGATCACACCTGATGCACTGATGGCCTATCTCATTTCTTGAGGCCCTGAAATGTTGGGAAAGTACAAATACCCCCCAAATGACCCCATTTTGAAAAGTAGACATTCCAAGGTATTTAGCAAGAGGCATGGCAAGTTTTTTGAAGTTGTACTTTTTTCCCACAATTCTTGGGAAAATTAAGAAATTATTATTTCTTTTTTTTTGCACAAAATTGTCAAAACAACAAGTTATTTCTCACACACAGCATATGCATACTTCCAATTACACCCCAAAATACATTCTGCTACTGTCCCCAAGTATGGCGATACCACATGTGTGAGACTTTTTCACAGCCTGGCCACATAGAGAGGTCCAACATGCAGGCAGCACCGTCATGCATTTTAGGAGCAAAATTTTCACATCTAATTTCCTAACCACCTATTACACTTTTGAAGGCCCTGGAGCACCAGGACAATGGAATTACCCACAAAATGACCCCATTTTGGAAAGCAAACGCCCCAACGTATAATCTATGAGGCATTATGAGACCATAGCGGTATGAGCCCTACTCATCGTCTTATATAAAACCCCCCAGTAAACACGATACACGTACGATACACAATCTTTATTGAATATTTAACTGGTGAAACACATTTTTATTTTCGCAAAAGTAAAAGAAAAGTGCAAAAAGCTTCTGAACACCTTTTTTTACTTGGTAAGTTTTCTGAGTATTACGGAGTATCTAATATGCAACCCCGCAAACGAAAGGTTTTACCCCAGTAAAACACCCATTAAGGTAACAGGACCACGAGGTCCCGGAAGTTTTCACATTATCCACCAATCCTTTAATCTACACTTTTAAAACG
>BLSH010536202.1:816970-827140 GCA_018402905.1 Glandirana rugosa | reverse complement strand
TCCCTCCTGTGTCTGCTGTGCATTTATTTCTGCTTGTGTTGTGTGGGGGATGGTGAGGGCCTGCTGAGCCACTTGCTGTTTATCTGCAGCTTTCTCCCTCTGCTCTGTCCCCATCGTGCTGCTCAGCTTCTGAGTATAATAAGTCATGTCTTTAGGGGGGTCCTTACCGGTATTCCGCGGAGTTTTCGGGGCTTTGTGCCCCTGTTCCTTCATTCTGATCACGTCTTTCTGTATCCCCGCACTAAGCTCCGGGTCGGCGCCATCTTGGGCCTCCGCAGTCGCGGCATCTGCGCCCTTGTATCGGGTCATCCTTCTGGTACAGAGGGCCGGCGGGTGCTCCACGGTGTGCCCCGGCTTTATACCCGTCTGGATTACCGGTGTTTGCGGCTGTAGAACGGCTGGGGGAGGATCAAAACCGGATCACGGACGGGAGCTGTGGGAGATGCGTCCTCTCACATGCCTAGCTCGGCCACGCCCCCCGTAAATTTGTTATTTAATGCAACAGTAGATAACTTGTTTGAACATAAAATATATCAGCATGACATTTCAGATGCACACTTTGACACTATTAGTAAACAGAATAAGTGCAAAAGTATAGTTGCTATACCTTTAATGGAGCGTAATAAGATATTTGATAGTCCAAGGAATGATATAATAACTCAAGATGTAAATGAGCACAATGAGTGATGATAATGTAGAAAATTCACTTTATTACTGCAGCAATTTAGATGAACTATCAAATATATTGATATTGCTTAATAAAGTCTGAGGACAATTATTATTGCTCTATTGAAGATTCAAATTTGGTACAACACACATATCATTAACCAATAAGCATTGTTTAACTCAATTGTCCTGATCTAATTCAAAGAGTTCCTTAGGAGACTTAACTTTTGGCCACGTGAGAAATGGTAACTGCAATAAGAAGGGTCCAGTTAATGAAGTTCAGATCAAAGCTTTTGTTTTGTTCTATAGTTAGGTACCTAAATTACTGTATCCGTAATTTAAGGGCACAAAATAGGCAACTTGAGCGAACTTTAGAAAAGACCTTGGTAGTGATTTCTGACTTCAAGTTATAACAGCTACTAAAGAGGGACTTGTGCACAGGATTTTGTGATCCACTTGGGAAACTGAGTCTGTACTGCCAAATAAGTATTGAAACAATTGAGTATACTCAAAGGTAGGCTCACCACCCAGAAAGCGGTCCGGCTGCTCAGGCTGTGCTGATGACGCTGGAACTGATGGTATCCGCTTGCTCTTTGCTTTAACCACTTGCTGACCGCCAACCGCAGGTTGACGGCGACAAGGTGGTTACATATCGCAAACCACCGTCATACGGCGGCGGCTGCGAGATCGTGCACTGTGAGCATGCGCGCGCACCTCAGGAGGTGCTCACTGTGTCCAGGGGGGGGTCAGGGAGCGGGTGTGGCGGACTCGATCTCCGCCGGCTACCCACAATGCCCCCCCAGAGTGAAAGAACGGAGGTCCGTGTATGTAAACACGGATCGCCGTTCTGTGAGAGGGGGAAGGGCTGTCATCACAGCCTTCCTCTATACGGAAGCTGTGCTCACCATCCTTCCCCTGCTAGGGCAGCCCACACACAGTTAGAACATGTCCAGGGAACACAGTTAACCCTTAGAGTGCCCCTTCAGGTTAACCCCTTCACTGCCAATGACATTTACACAGTAATCAGTGCATTTTTATAGCACTGATCGCTGTATAAATGCCAATGGTCCCAAAAAAGTGTCAAAATGGTCCGACATGTCCACCCTAATATCGCAGTACTGCTAAAAATCGCAGATCGCCGCCATTACTTGTAAAAAAAAAAAAAAAAATAAAAACCCCAAAAATGAATTCTCATCATCCGTAAACACGGCAACTTTTGCGCAAACCAATCAATAAACGCCGATTGTGATTTTTTTTATCACAAATATGAGGAAGAATATAAAATCGGCCAAAATTGTTGAAAAAAATGTTTTTTTATATTTTTTTTTGGATTTGAATTTTAGCAAAAAGTAAGAACTTTGGGTTTTTTTGCAACATTGTCGCTCTTCTTTTGTTTATAGCGGCGATCAGAAATGACACAGCGGTGATCAAATACCCCCAAAAGAAAGCTCTATTTGTGGGAAAAAAAGGACGCAAATTTTGTTTGGGTACAACGTTGCACGGCCACGCAATTGTCAGTTAAAGCGACGCAGTGCCGAATCGCAAAAAGTGCTCTGGTCCTAAAGTGTGAAATCCTACCGGGGCTGAAGTGGTTAAGGAGACCGGCTTCCACTGCTCTCTCTGCAGTTCTCTCCAGATCGACTGCTACTCACACTGCAATAAAGAGTAAATAGAACTAGTGCGCAAACCAGTAGGTAATATAAGGTGGTAGCTGCCAACACAGATAAGGTAACCTGATACCAAAAAAAATGATTTGGAGTAGAGAATGTGTAGCGCTCACCAATAAACTCACTCTCATACTCACTGCTCACACTGCAGATGCCGCTGAATCTGAAACAAACTCTGATGGTGGCACGCTGGTCACTCATTGGAAACAAGTAGTGTTTCAGCTCGCTGGGGTTGCTGTATAAATTTAGGATCACTTAACTTAGGTCACAGGCCGTAATCTTGCTCGAACACACACAGATCTCCACTAGTCGATAACGCCGTCCAAAGAGACTGGAGCCAACTCCTCCCTTCACTTAAATAGGTTCTCCCACAAAGCATCATTCCTCCAAAGAGCTCTTCCTGCAGCACATCATCCTGGGAAATGAAGTCCTTTCATTGCAGAATCCAGAGGCAGACTTCCTCTGTAGCACTACAAATCCCACAAGCAGTACCTCTCACATGACCATTCTGTTCAGCAGTTTCAACACTAGAGGGAAGTCTCCACAACATCAATAAACATGAAATGTCCCATGTTAAAGGAGCACTATTTATCTCCTGGCTACAGATAGTTTAGGTAGGCTGCTATATTAGATGGTTTGAAACAAAAGTGGATTGTACAGAGATTGCAGAATCAGATTGGAAAATGTGTGGCCAGCTTTACCTGAGGTCCGTGGTTACAGTGCTTGCAGCTGATTTGGTATACCACATCACTGTAATCGAGTGCCTGCTATGGGGCCAGCAGTGGGGTCAAAGTAGAGTCACCCCTAGTGTCACTGACACATTTCAGAGCTACTTAAATAATTCAATGATGTTTGTAGGAGTGCCTTGAGGACACTGTAACTGGTGTATGTCAGGGTTAAAGGCTGTCAATAGGTTTCTGTTTTTACTGACCATGAACTGATACATTGATTCTTTGATGTGTACATTTCATACATAGCCAGTTACATACGCCATCCACCACCAGCGTCTTGCAAGTGTAACAGGTCTGTGTTTAATAAGAGCTTTAGACACTATACTAGCATACTCCTTGTTTTATATTTTCATAATATTATGGGCTACTCCCAAACTTATGGCTAAGCCACCAGTGTATTTACAGGAAATATTTTTGTATTTTGTGAGTTCTGTACTGACGAAGGAGGATTTAGGATAGAATTTGTTTTTTTTTTTGTATTTTCATTATTATACAGGATTTATATAGTACCAACAGTTTGCACAACACTTTACAATATAAAGGAAGACTGTACAGTTACAATGAAATAAACCACAAGAAGGTTAAGAGGGCCCTGCCCATAAGAGTTTACACTCTAATAGGGTGGGGCAGATGGTACAAAAGGTTATAACTGGGGGGATGCGCTGATGGAAGTGATAAAAGTTCAGTTATTCGGAGGCATGATAGGCCCTCCTGAAAAGATGAGTTTTCGGGGGATCGCAGCCAAAGTAAGAGAAAGCTGGACAAATAGAGGTAGTGAATTCCAGAGGATGGGAGAGGCTCTAGAGAAGTCCTGGAGACGAGCATGGGAGGAGGAGACAAGGGAGCTTGAGAGTAGGAGGTCTTGTGAGGAGTGGAGATGACGGTTTGGTTGACATTTGGAGACAAGATTGGTGATGTAGCTCGAGGCGAGTTGTGAATGGCTTTGTATGTTGTTAGTATTTCATTCACTGGACAATTGGAAGCCAGTAGAGGGGTGGCGGACATTGAGCATAGATTAAGGGGTTGGTAAGGTAGATGAGTCTGGCAGCAGCTTTCAAGAAAGACTGAAGATGAGATTATGGAGAGGTATGCCTATGGTAAGGGAATTGCAATAGTCCAAGCGAGAGATAGCAAGGGAGTAAATGAGTAGCTTGGTTGTTACATTAGCGGAGCTCCGCCCACATCATTTTTTTTTTTTGCTTGCATCCACTCTGTCATTATGCATTACATGAATAACACAATTGTTATCTTTAAATCCGAGTAGTATTCACATTGATTTTTTACTTACATTGCTGATTGTTTTCTTCCTGAGATTTTCCATCTTAGTTGTGGGCATGTGAAGCCCACTTGCACTCTCTTCCTGTCTCTTCCTGGATAAGGTACATGCTGGGTAACCACATTACAATTATCAATCTTACTTTGTCTGTTAGAAGTCCTCCAGGAGATTAAGATGGGACAGTGCATAGATGCTCCTGTAAATCTGCTGCTGAATCGCTGCTCTGCACACCTGCTTCTGCTTAGCTGTCTGCTCTACAGATAGAAATATGAGTTCAGGCAACAAAGGGCTTTGTTCCCTTTTTAAAGATGGTGCTTCAATCTGCCATTTTCTGTCTGGAAATAACGCGATTTTACAGGGCAGGGATGCCCACTGACTCATGGGAAATGAAGTCTCACATCTCCCATGAGCCCAGGTGAGGCAGGAAGTGATGCGGAGTGCCACGGATCAGGAAGTGGAAGATTACAGGGACCACATAGCAACAGGACACTTAGGGTGAGTATAATTTTTTTTTTCCCAAAGGTGAGTCATCATGCATAGAGGATTTGAAAAATATAAAGATGTATTTGTGGGTGGAACTCCGCTTTAAAAAGGTGAATTTTAGAGACGTTTCAGAGGTGCAGTCTACAAGCTTTTGACAGCGATTGGATTTGGCACTGACAGGACAGGTCAGAGTCTAGGATTACACATAGTATCCTGGTATAAGGGGAGGAACTGATAGTTGCATTATTGATCTTAATGGAAAAGTCATGGGGGGTTTTATAGAGATTTAGTTCAAGGAAGTGGTGCAACATCCATGTTGAAATGTCAGTTAGTAAGTTAGTAATGCAAGAGGAGACTGAAGGGGTGAGGTGAGGAGTAGAGAGATAGATTTGGGTGTCATTGGCGTAGAGGTGGTGTTGGAAGCTGTGGAAGGTTATCAAGTGACCAAGGGAGGGGGTATAGATAGAGAAGAGAAGGAGTCCAAGAACAGAGCCCTGGGGGACCCCTACAGAAATAGGAAGTGGAGGAGACAGAGTTATAGGTAACACTGAAAGAGTGCTGTGATAGATAGGAGGATGGAGCAAAATCTTGGAGGCCAAGGCAGCGGAGTTTATTGAAAAGGAGTGGGTTGTCAACAGTGGCGGCCCGTCCATACAGGGCACAGGGGCGCTGCACCCCTAATCCATGCTCCTGGACCCTAATCTACATGCAGGGCACTGGATGCATGGATTTCTATGGGTTTTTGTTTTTTGAAGTCACATGAATAGAGCCCAAGGCTCTAATTGGCTTCAAAAAAGGGTGGGCTTGGGGAGCAGAGCACTGCGCCCCGAGCCCGCCCACTTGTGTGACAATAGCAAATAAATATTCCCTATTTCACATGGGGTGGCTTGGACATACAAGCGTGAGGTCGTATCTCCAGTGAGCTTCTATTTCCACCCAGGCTTTTGGCGCCTTAACAGAGGGACTTCGCCTCCGCACACCCGCTACAGTATGCCCAGCCATCAGAGAGCCTCCTCACAGCTGGCCCAAGCTGTCACATCTTGCTCGAGAGCCCTGGACTCTTACTTTGCCAGCAGTCCTGGGCCGCATGAGTAGGCGAGGATGGCGGCCTCTTCTTCCTGCTCGGATCCACAGCCCTCTCTACTGCATCGCTGGGACAGTGCCACGGCCCAGCTCCCTCTCATGCCTTGGCCCCATTTTCACATACAGACTCCCTGCTGAGAGACTGTCTCCCATAGGGTGGGGGAGGGGGGTGCTTGCGACGATCACCACCTTCCCATCCTTCTCCCCCCTGGGGGGAGACATTCGTTTGCGCCCCCCCCAAATATTTAGCAACAGTATCAAAGGTCGCAGAGAGGTCTAGTAGTAAGAGTACAGAGTAGTGGCAATTGGTTTTGGCAGTTATTAAATCATTGGTGAGTTTTAGTAGGGCAGTTTCTGTGGAGTGCTGTGAGCGAAAGCCAGACTGTAGGGGGTCAAGATGGTTGTTTCCAATGAGGAAGGAGCTAAGACGGTTATAGACTAATGCCTTGTACACATGGTTCGACGATCGCATACAACAGGTCGTACGAATGACCGTTGTATGCTAATCCAACCGCGATTAGAACAGCCGACGTACGACGGTCGTACAACAGGAGTTGTATGAGCAGACTAGAAAACTGGGTAGTAACGACAAGCGGTCGTATGACCGTTATATCGGGTGTACAGAGAAGTTGGTCCAACAAGTTGTATTGTCCAAAACACGCATGCTCAGAAGTCAGGAATGGCCGGACGCTAATTACATGCACCTGAACTTTCTCTTTATACGTTCATAACACGTCACTACATTCGGCTTGGTCGTACGATCGTTTTGTGCATGTCAGTATGCAAGATACAACAGCCAACATACGATTTGGTCCGTTCGGTCATACAATCGTCGAGCTGTGTGTACGAGGCTTAAGTGTTCTAAAAGTTTAGAGGTGAATGGGAGAAATGAGATGGGTCTTAAATTGTTCAGGTTGGTGGGGTCCAGTGAGGGCTTTTTAAGTATGGGAGTGACCTGTGCTGGCTTTAGAGGGGAAGGGAAGGTGCCAGTAAAGAGGGAGAAATTGAAGATGCGAGTGAGAGAGCATAGGATAGAAGAAGAGGGTGACTGTAGTAGTTGCCAGGGAACAGGATCCAGGGGATAATTGGTTAGGTGTGCATCTGAGAAAAGTTTGGTAACCTCTTCAGTAGTAGCCAGTTCAAAAGATGAAAGTGTTGACTGCTGATAGACAAGGTATGTTAAGTGGGTTATCTGTATAGTGGAAGAGTCCACACAATTTGCATCAATCTTGTTTTTGAAGTGATTGCAATCTCTTGGGCAGTGAGTGAGTTAGTAGGTAGAGGGGATGGGGGACAAAGCAGAGAGTTAAAGGTAGATAAGAGCTGATGAGAAATGGGTGACAAGGTATTAATAAGAGGGAAAAAGTGGGTTTGTTTGGCAGCATGGAGGCAAGAATTGTATTTTAGGAGGGCAGATTTATAAAGAGTGAAGTCCTGCAGGGATTTGGTTTTACGCCACAGTCATTCAAGAGCATGGCAATGTCTCTTGAGATTTCTGGTGTTGTCAGTTTACCATGATTGTAACAGTGGGGGTCTGATTCTGCGTGTAGTTAGAAAACGAAGTGCGTTCAGTTTGGATGAAAGTGAACTGTTGTAGACAGAGGGATGCAAGGTTAGGACAGGAAAGGGGAGAGATTTTGTCACAGGGGTGGTCAGTAGCAGAATAGAGAAGAGAATGGTTAAAGTGGCGAAGGTTTCTACAAGTAATTGCTGTTTGGAGGGGTAGGTGGTTGAAGACAGGGATACTGTGAAACTGATGAGGGTGTGATCAGAGGAAGGAAGGGGGGTGTTGGCGAGGTTGCCAGGTGTGCAGAGATGGGAGAATACAAGAGCAATGGTATTACCATCAGAATGAGTAGAAGTGTGTGTCCATTGTGTTAGGTCAAAAGATGAGGTTTAAGGATAAGTTCACCTTTGGGAACATGTTACATGTTCTACCCATTTTTAGGGTGGAACATGTAACATGTTCCCACTGCTGCAGCCACTCACCATTCCCTCCTCTCCCTGTGACAGCAGTAAGTGGAGAAGTTCTCAGTACTAGCTGTCACAGCGTGGCCATGCGGGGCTCTGCCCACATGGGCGTGTCATTCATTCACACAGCTCTGTGTGTGAATGAATTACAAGTCCCGACATTCCTTGCGACTGTGGGCTTGTAGTTCTCAATGAGCTACCACAGGTCTGTTGAGTGCTGTGGTAGTTCATTGAAAGTTCCTGTCAGTGTGTAACTTAATACTCCTATGAGGTAATCACCAAGGATGATAGTGAGTATTTCAGAGGAGAGAAAATAGGGTAGCCAGGAAGTCATCAAAAAAGAGTAATACTGATCCAGGAGGCCGATAAATCACTGCAATTCTCAGAGAAATTGGAAAAAACAGACATATACAGTGCATCTCGAAAAAAGAGATGAATAGAGAGGGAGTGTTAGGAAGGACTTGAAAGGTGCTCTGTGGGGATAGAAGGAATCCAACTCCACCTCCTTTCCATCCACTAGGTCTGGATGAGTGAGTCCAGTGGAGGCCACCATGGGAAAGGGCAACAAGAAAAGCAGAGTCAGAATCGTGAAGCCAGGTTTCAGTAATGGCAAGTAAGTCAAAGCAATGGGAAATAAAAAGATCAAACACAGATGTGAGTTTGTTACAGACAGAGTGGGCATTCCAGAGGGCACATGAGTTTGGAGGGGGCCAGTTTTTGGAAGCAGGGGGATAAAAATTAAACTAAGTGGATTCCGACTGTTGCCAAAGGAGGAAGGGTGTCGGATATGGGAGTTGCAGTTAGAAAATGGAGTGCCAGGATTTGGGGAAATATCCCCAGAGATAAGGAGAAGCAGGAGGGTGAGGAAAGTAAGATGGGAGTGGGATGTATATTAGTGCACATATTTCACTGCCCTAGAGTTTAGGTCATTATGTAGGTTCAGTATTTGCAGGAGGTGATGGGTACAGTAATAGGGAGAGTGTAGGAGTGAGGGTGATATGTGTAAGCTGTGGGTAGAGAGGAAGGATAAAGTAAGGACAGTTTGAAGACAGAGAACACTAATGTGAGAAGGAAGATTAGAGGTAGCATATTAATAAAAATCAGACGTCATAGGATATAAACTGTCAAATGCTGGTTTGCTTGACCTTTTTTCCAGAGTGGAGCAGAGTTCCTGTTGTAGCTTCATACAGCTGTAGTCAAACTTCTGTGTTGAAACTGATACCCAACTCAGAAAAGAAACATGGTCAGTGGCAGACGCTCATGTAGGGCGTAGGAGCACCTCCCCCCTAATCCATGCGCCCATCCCCTCATCTACATGCAGGGCGCCGGACACATGGATTCCAATGGGGTTGTTTTTGTTTTTTTTTATACGAAGCACATGATTAGAGCCTGAGGCTCTAATTAGCTTCAAAAAGCACTGCACCCGGAGCCCACCCAGTTGTGTGAACTTATAGAATCAATATTTGTTAATGTCTTCATGTTTCTCCTCCTGGCCAATCAGGAAGCGGGTCCTGAGACCCGTTTGGCCATGAGTCCTAAGTCCTGATTGGCCAGGAGGAGAAGCGACCACTGGGACTCGGGAGGAAACACAGGGGGGAAGCCGCCAAAGCCGCGACCTGGATGGGGCAGGTGCGAGGCTGGTGGGGGGGGTCTGATGGGCGAGCGATGTGGCGACTGAGCAACAGGGGAGAAGCAATAGGGCGAGGTAGGTGGCTGGTTGGCTGGCTGGGGGGGGGGGGTGACTGGCTGGGGGGCCACGACGCTCCCCCCCAAGAAAATTGAGCACCAGCCACCACTGAACATGGTGTCCACGACTTCCCCATAAGCTGCTCTAAATTTATAGGAGGATGGAGCAGGCAAACATTTGTCAATTGAGCAAATTAAGATCTGATTTGCGCCACTTGAATGGAAGGGGAGATTGTCAAAAACCAGACCAGCCAGAGACACAGATCAAAGTCATAAAAGGTAATTGATTATTTTGCTCACTTAAGGCAAAAGGAGGAAATAATCAATCACCAATTATATAGACAGGTTTAAAAGGACATGGCAGAAGACATTTACCATTAGCATAGCAGTGTCAATTATCAATCATACATAGCAGGGGAGATGTACATGTGGATATGGCAGCAGACATTTACCATAAGCGTAGCAGTGTCAATTATCAGTCCTATAGCAGGGGAAATGGACATGTGGGTGTTTTCTTTTTCTTTCCCATTCCTCATGTTAATGACTGGGCATTGTTCACCAATTAAACCATATCCTGTTTTTTTTTTGGGGGGGGGGGGGGGGGAAA
>BLSH010536202.1:747325-767388 GCA_018402905.1 Glandirana rugosa | reverse complement strand
ATTACAAAAAGTCCTGCAAGCAGCATCTTTGGGGCGGTGCGGTGATCAGTGAAACACCACTCCTCCACTGCCACTGCCCATTTAAAACAATGGGCAGCGCTTCCAAAGCAGCTGCACACCGCCTCAGAAGCATGGCTCGCTGGCACTTTTAACCTCCTTTTAACCCCTTGTGGGGGGTTAGAAGCGCTGAGCTCCCGCCTGCATAACGGTGCTAGCGATTTACCACTACTGCCTCACCGCCCCAGTGTGAAAGTAGCCTTAGTCTGAGAACTGAGCGATTAAAGACCGCTGATCACTCAGTTATCAGTCTTCAGCGAGTAGACAGCTGGTGGCTGTCAGTCACCGGCTCTCTTCTCTGCCCCTCCAGCGCTCACTAGAGCGAGGATGGGAGCGGCTGGGAGAGGCTGAGCCAGCTGCCAGTCCAAGCATGTGGGTGGATCCTGCCATTAAAGCTGGGTTCACACCTATGCGACTTGGATGTGGGTTTCCCCACATCCAACTCGCCCAACAGGAGATTGTGACAGGCTCTCAATGGAGCTGGTTCACACATCTCCGTGGCGGCTCTGGAGCGGCTTGTACAGGAATCCTTTGCCTCTTTGGCTCCATTTAAGGGCCGAATTCAGCCAACAATTCGGCCCTAATTCGTCCCTGAAACGGGACCCCCGTATGCACCGGACCCCCTGCTGTCAACTGCATCCGGCGTCAGTGTGAACCCAGCCTAAAGTCGGGATCTTTCCAGAGTCTGGAGGGGCTGAGTGACATAAGCCAACAGCGGGCTTTAGCACACACAGGAAGTGCACTCCTGTGATCCCCAGAAGAAATAGAGTTGACAGTATACATATATGTGACCTCACTGAAGTGGGCCTTTATCTGTGGGGCTGCATATATGCATATCTGTCTTTGTGCTGGGAGCGTGCTTTCACCGGGAGTCCCAAGTCCGATACTAACGTTCTGGGTCACCTGATCGTTGTGATAGCCTTTGATTGACTATCACAGTGATCATGCAGCCCACCCCTGTGTTTTCTTTCTCTCTAAATGCAGGAAGAGGTACGTTGTATCTCTCCTTGCAGGGAGAAGGATGTAAATAAACAAAAGTGTGTAAAATAATACAAAAAATTTAAATAAAAAATAGCTAGATAAAGGTATGATCTAGGTCAGTGCCAGGGTTAGTGTTTGGGTCAAGTAAGGGTCAAAGGTCAGGGTGAAAGTTTGGCGTCAAAAGTCATGGCCAGTAAATTTTGGGCAGGATTTTTTTGAAAATTTTTTTTTTTTAAATTAGTATCAGTGTTGGTGTCAGTATGTTTTAGTAGGATAAAAAAAAGTAAAATGTGCACTATTGCTTCTGGACTGCACTATGCGTGCAGACAACAATTACGACTGTCAGGAGCAGGAGAATATATTTTGTGTTGTTCTTTGGTGGTAGGTTATTGTAGTAGCAGGAAATATACAGCTAAATGTAAAAATTAGTTTTCACTATTTTGGGCCAGTTTTCCTTTGATAATAAAAATAAATCAGGAGATATCCTTTACCATTTACCACCAAAAGAGAGCCCAATTTGTCCTGAAAAAAACCCAAAAACAAGGCATAATTCACCAGGATGTATAAAGTAGTTGCGATGATATGTACGGTTTTACTAACACATGTCAAAGTTTCAAAATTGTGTTTGGCATTAACATTTGTTTTACCCTCCGTTACTAGGGGGTTAACATTTCAATACTTTTCCATGAAAAAAATTTTACAAGAAACTTTGCATTTAGTTAACATAAATTACAATATTTGTAATGACTATGTTCAGTCAACTTTTCAGTATACTGTAAACTTTAACCTGCATTTTATCTTTTATCTTTTCAGTAAAATTCTTTGATCGTGAAAAAAAAAGTACAGTAATTACATAAATGCATGTATATTACATACTTTATATAATAAAGCATAGCAAAATAAATACTGCATACTTAATTATTGCTATAAAAGACATGGCTTTCATAGCTGTGATGAACATTGTTTGACTCATAAATCTTATTAACATTATAACAGAAAGTTGCCAGTCCAATAATACTTCTGGAACATGCATAATGTTATTACATGTTTCACTTACACTTTTGCAAACCTTTATATATTGATTTCCAGTAGAATCATATGCTCATGTTTTTTGTTGTCACAATATGTTAAACCATATGGTATCACTTGGTTGTACACACCATATAGTTGTGACTTAAATATAAATTAATATAAATTCTGGTTGAAGTAAAAGTTTAAAGCTGAACTCCAGGCAAACAGCTAAATATGCAGATGAATCACATAAAGGCACGGTTCACACCTGTGCGATCACAGGCATTGCATGTGATGTCCCATGCGATGCAAATTCAGCTATTCAAACTGTATGGCTGAAATTGCATTCACACCAAAATGGTGCAGGACCCTTTTTTTGGTCCACACTGGAATCGGATTGCATGGGTGCTCACACCTATGCAATCCAATTCCTGCACCATTTCACAGTTCGCACTGCGATCTGCGAACTGATCTGGGGGTGTCATTAACTTTACATTGACACCCGCAGCGGGTCGCAGAGGGCAGTGAGAACCGCCGCAATGTGGGACCCCGCACAGGATTCGCAGGGTTTCCCATGTCACACAAGTGTAAACCAGGACATAAGGGAGCTGTTTTATTGTCTAGTCTAATCTTAAGATTTACTTATCTGCTACACAGCAAAATATATCTGGTAGTGTAGAAGGCCTGCTTTTCAAAGGATTATTGCAAAGGCTCAGAGAACCATTGGTAGTCAGCTTCCTACTCTAAAGACATTTATCATCCTCCTTATGTCAATAGATCATTAAATATAGCGAAGGATCCATCTTATGCTTATTTACCCTCCTGCCATCTGGGTTGTAGTATAAGACAATTAAAGCCTGCACAGTTATGCTAAGAAATTGTTTTTATCCTGGTGCAGTAGTACAGCTGAATTAATAAGAGTAATTGATTATTTTGAACAATACATTGACTTTTTTATGCAGGTTCTTTTTAAAAAAAATTAATTCCTGCATGACAGAGGGTATTACAACTACTGTACTTAGTGTATCCAGATGACTTATACCTTGTCTTTTTCAGGACAAAATGGGCTTTCAATTTGTGGAAATTTGTAATAAATATCTCCTGATTTTTTTAGTTATTATCAAAGGAAAACTGGCACAACATAAATAAATATATATTTTTTAAATTTAGCTGTGGGGGGGGGGGGGGGGCGTGGCCGACCATGGATGGCTGAGGACGCATGCTACTGAACTCCGTGACCGCCCAGAGCTAACAGGCTACTTTCCAGACACCACACACCCGCGACACGGATGTCGGCACATAGCTCTCATCCTGCTGAGCCCATCGAGCTACAGCAGGGTATGATGCAACGGTATCATCCCTGTCGGAGCTCCGCACTCCTAAGGACGGCAAAGTCACGCCCGCTCGCACTTCAGGAAAGAGCAAGCCTCCTCCCCCCACTCAAACCGCGGAGGACAGTGATGGCGACTTGGACAGCTGCCCTGCCTTACTTCTGCACACGCTGGACACAGCCACCAGGACAGTGACTCCTGCCACCCAGTCCCCTGATACAGATCCCGCTGTCATGGCACCAGACACAGCAGGGGGACCCTCCAGGTCCGAGGCCTCGGCCCTCCTATCGGCGGAATTTGAATTATGGGTGATCAAAATGGAGACCTCGATACACAGAGATCTCCATGCCCTCCAGCAGCAAGTTTCTAATACAAAAACTGCGGTCACTACTTTGTCTGACACCCAAAAAGACCACTCTGCCTGCATCACAGCCCTTGAAACAGCCTCCAGGGAACACCAGCTCCGCATAGAGGACAGTGAAAATAGAAGCCGCAGGAATAATATCAGGCTGCAGGGCATACCAGAGGCCACAGCTGGTGCGAATCTGAAACCCACTGTCACTACTAGTCTCAATTTGGTGCTGGGTAGAGGCATGGTCCCCTATAGAACTGGACAGAGTGGACAGGGTAGGGGGGGGCGAGAAGGGACCTCAGTGACCGCCCTTGTGATGTACTTTGCAGGGTGCATTACTATACCCTCAAAGAGGAACTTATGCATAAAGCATAGCGATCGGGCCCTGTAGACTTTGATGGCTCCTCAATTCATCTCTACCCCGATCTCTCCCGCAGCACCTTATATATGCAGTGTGCAGTCCGCCCGCTGCTAAACCTGATAGTTCAAGCTGGAGCAACCTACACCCGGGGTCACCCCTTCAGCATCAAGGTGACCAGGGCTGATGACAAATTTGTCCTGTTTGACCCAGATCAACTCCCTGCCTTTTTTCTCTTCCTGGAACAAGACCCAGTGGACTTGACAAACTGGATGGACCCACCCAATGACCACCCCAGGATACAAGGTCGTGAACCTCTTCCCCAATGCCGTAGGCGTCCAAGATCCAGATCTGCCTGTGCAGGTCCCAGACCGTGCTGACCTACATCACCGGAAGTTTAACTCAACTCTGGGTTCACACACTCCAACCCACTGCTGCTGTGACTGTTTCTAACCCTATCCGGATATAGTTTTTACCGTCTATGCCATCTGACAGGTTTGATACTGAACCATTTTCTATTTTTGCTATTTTAGCAGGGACGAACCACCATGGCTTCACACTGTGCTGGCCTATCTGCTCTCCTCCCTGCCCTTTGCTAGTGTGTTATTCCTGGCTGGGGTTTGGGCGAGACTTAGAGACTTTGCCATTATCTGTTTTGGTCATATGTGCTAAGATATGACATTCAGTTTTACCTTTATATGCTTATTAGGTTCCAATGCACTAATAAGGGGGCTCCCCGATGACATTTAGTGAAAACCATCCCCCCTTGTCTAATGCACGGACAGCTGACTTCTCCTTAGCAAATGGAGACACACTTTATGTGTGAGTGCATAACCCCATAGCAACATCCCCTCAATGTGCAGGGATCTCCAGCCTGATGTGGGTTTAGAGGCTGGTGGCATACCTAGCAGGGGTCGTGGTTCCTTCCCCGTGTTCAAGAGGGCCTACATAGTCTCTCAGGTTTAATTGGTTCAATACGGCTTTTCTATGATATGACCTGTACCAATGCATGCTGTTCTTTTGTTCATTGACTTTAATATTATTGTTTCAATTCATGTTTGAGAGGCGGCCATTAGTCTATATACACGTTGGACTGTCTCGGACCACCTCTCTCAAGTACGGCTGCGGCATGGACAGATGGTTCCTTTTTAATGCTCCCCTGGATCTGCTCCTGGACTCCTCGACTTCACACCCCTCTATCTCTTTTCCTAAACGAAGGGCCCTAAAACGGGCTATTTTTGACGTCCGCCTTATTGACGTTTGGAGGGTACGTAACCCTAAGGCGTGGAACTATACTAATTTTTCACAGGTTAACCATTCCTATAGCCATATAGATTATTTCTTAATTGACCGTGGCTGTCTGGACTGTGCACCTTACTGCGAAATAGGCTCTATGGTTTGGTTTGACCACTCACCTATTTATCTGACAATGTTGGTTCCTTCCAGAAGAGTGGACACCCCAAAGTTCGGTAAGGACCCGAACTTTACAGTCCGGGTTCGCCCAACTCTACTCTTTACTCTTCCCCATCCGCTAGGATCCGTTGTCCCCAAAATTCTCTATCCACAATGGGACGCGGCAAGGATGTCCCTTGCCCCCCCTCCTTTATGTCCTTGTCATGGAACATGACAAGCAATCGCTCTTCAAAATAATCCCATCTCAGGTATTTCAGTGGGCCCCATTCACTCTAAACTGGCACTGTTTGCAGATGATTTACTAATGTTTGTGATCCAACCACACCCATCTCTACCACACATAATGCAGGAATTTAAGAGATATGGGGAGCTGAGCAACTTTAAGGTAAACCATTCTAAGTCTGAGATCCTAAATATATCACTGCCCACAGAGGTTCTTCAACAAATCTCAACCACATTCCCCTTCAAAACAGGTTCTGCTTCTATTCGCTACCTTGGAATTCAAGTACCCACAGATGTGACTCAGTTGTTCTCCAAGAACTTCATTCCTCTCGTTCTCAGAACTAAAATACACCTCTCCAATTATACCAAGAGACCCTTGTCCTGGCTAGGTAGGGTAACATGGATGTCCTCCCTCGGTTCCTATACTTGTTCCAGACAATACCTATACTCATACCCTCCTCGTTCTTCAAACAACTCCGCCAGATGTTTTCCAACTTTATCTGGAAGGGGGCTTGACCTAGCATATGGTACAAAACATTCTCTCTCTTAAAGATTCGAGGTGGGACTGGAGCTCCAGACACTTCTACTTATCATAGAGCAGCAGTTCTCACACAAACCCTTGATTGGTTCAATCACTCCTCCACTAAACTGTGGATTCAAATAGAAAGGCACCTGACCCCGATAGACCTCCAAGCTTTACCATGGACGGCAGCTGAATATTTGAAGGACATACTACCCCTAAGTGATCTCACCCAACAAACAATACATATTTGACACCGCCGTTCCTCTAAGGATATATCCCACCCACAGGGACCCATGACCCCATTATTTGGAACCTCAGCCTTCCCACCAGCCCTACATGGGACTGGGTTTGGACCCTGGAATAGAAAGGACCATCGACGACTTGCACAAGTCCTCCGATCAAATTATACCTTAAATGTAGATGACCCCTAGGGTTCTCCCTCACATACTTCCATAAATTGGCTCCAAAGACAACAAGTGATATCCTATATCCGCACTTTTCCATCCTTGCCCGACCTTCTCTCCGACTTTACTGACTTTGAAAACCTGCTACTTCAAACTGATCCCACAACTCATGTGGTTTCCCAACTATACTCTCGCATACACACCGCCTCCAACCCCGAATTCCCTAGATACACTTGGATCTGGGAATCAGATCTGGGTCACACCATCTCACCCATGGAATGGCAAAAACTGTCCTTGGCCTAAAAAAAATTAAGAAAAAGGCCTTAAATTACTGACCCATTGGTATAGATGCCCCTTGACCCTACACCATGTCAGCCTGATACTTCCCGATACCTGCTGGCGATGCTTCTCATCCAAGGGAACTTTGATCTGCATTTGGTGGGAATGCCCCCTGTGCGAAAGTTCTGGCAAGCACTCTTCGAATTGTACTGTAGACTTATGGCAACCTCGATTACTCCCTCCCCTGAAGTAGCTCTACTATCTATGCTTCCTGGTTCACTCAAAACTACGCCACTTTTTGGCAGTGGCTAGGACAGTCATACCTAGTGTGACATTGTAAAAGGCGGGGTAATCGATAGACGTTATGTTTCACCTCGCATGCGTTCATTTTCAGTGAACTAAGGCAAAATCCGGTCCAGGTGTTACCAGCCACCTTAGCTGGGTTGGTTCCGAACCAGATTTTGTGGCACACTTGTGTCCACCAACAGGTGGTATAAATAAGCAGGAGTGTAACAAAGATTTGCTCTGGCCTGGGACTCAGGAGCTATCAAGCCTGAGAGAGCTGATGAACTGAAGTTTGCTTTATGACTGAAACAAAAGGTTTGCATTGTCTTTGCTTTGTGGGTGACTGGGAGAAGCCCTTCACCGCTCAGTTAGGAAAACTGGAATTGTTTAGTAAGAGCCTGGATGGCAAGGATTTATTTTCTTTGTTTTGTTTGATTTTCATGCAACCTTTTAAAATAAAACTTGCTACAAGTCAGCTTTTAAGAAAACCTGCCATTTGGACTGCCTTTCTCCCAGGGAAGGTGATCCCCATTGAGCTAATCCCCCACATATGGTGGAGGATGCAGGCATCTTCCTAAACAAGTGGAAAGATGGAGGATGTGTTAAAAGCCCTGCTGCAGGCCACTGCAACCCAGCAGGAAACCAATTGCCAGGTCGCACAGGCCATTGCAGCGCAGCAGGAGGCAAAGCGCCAGCAGCAGGAGGCGAATCGCCAGGCCATTGCAGCCCAGCAGGAGGTGAATCACCTGTTTACGGATGCTCTGGTGGAGTTAAATAAGGGGTCCACAGGTCCTTCGCGGGTGGAACAGAAAATGGTGCGTGGCAGCTATTACCTGCTGAAGTTGACACCTACCGATGATGTGGAGGCTTACCTAGCAAATTTTGAAAGAGTCGCTGTTTGAGAAGGATGGCAAAATGGGCAGGACTGCTAGCGCCCTTCCTGACAGGAGAACCCCAAAATGCTTATGACCTGGAACCAGATGCTGCCCAGGATTATGAGACACTGAAAGCTGAGATGCTTGCACACATGGGTGTCACCATTGCAGTCCGGGCTCAATGGGTGCATCAGTGGTCATACAGTACTGACAAGACACTCCGCTCCCAAATGTTTGACTTAATACACCTCACCAAGAAATGGCTGCAGCCAGAGACTTTGCCGGGCCCTAAGATTGTGGAGCGTGTGGTCATGGACCAATTTTTACATGCACTCACTGCCACTTTGAAGAAGTGGTTCAGCCATGGGGACCCTAAGACTGCAAACCAGCTGGTGGATCTGGTGGAGAGATATACTGCTGTCAAGGACTTGTTGAACCCATCCGTGCCCCACTCCAATGTCTCTAGGGGTAAAAAATTTGCCCGGAGGATCTGGTAAGATTGTTCCGGGGTTCAAGAGCGTGGGTACAAATTCTGTTGCCACAGATAATGAAACTATGGGCTCAGGAACTGAAGACTGGCCAAATAGGTCAGGAAGGTCTCTGAGGCCGTTTAGAGGGCTGAGTACAGAACACATAAAATGTTATCGCTGCCATGCTTTAGGTCATATTGCTGCTAACTGTTCCCTAAATGATGAACCAATGCAATGTGATAGTGCTTACTTGGAAAAACGCATGTCTCTATTTGCACAGATTTGATTTCAGTAGATGGAAAGCCAACCACTGCTCTGCTAGATTCTGATAGTGTTGTGACATTAGTCAACAGTGATTTTGTAAATCCTGCAAAGTTACATCCTAGCACTATTGGGGTGATTTGTATACATGGTGACACACATGATTACCAGACTGCTGTGGTGGAGTTTGATATCCCTTCAGGCACCATGACACATTCAGTGGGGGTGGTAACCTCACTACTTCATGAAGTCCTAGTGGGTAGAGATTTTCCACACTTTTGGAGTTTATGGGAAAACAAATGGAGTCGGGAGGACAGAGCTCCCCCTGCTGAGGAAACACTGGAACTCACTCCGTACCCTTTTGATTGCAAAATTGAAAGGGAAACTGTGGGTGTTTCCAACTGAGGCATAGGTCTTTTTCCTTTTCCTGTAATGGCTGGAGAGTAGGAGCTAGAATCCAGCCCCCAGCTTGAGGATAATAAATGAGAAATTATCTCTGACTCTAATAGTGAGAGTGGACAGAATGTGGTGCCTGACTGAAGTCAGGAAAGATTACTTTTGATGGAACAATTAAAAGACTCCACACTCATTAGAGCCAGAGAAAACATTAAAATGATTGATGGCAAACCTGTTGAACCCAATGTAGGTGTGTCTTTTCCCTACATGGCTCTTAAAAATTACTTGCTGTATCAAATAGTAAAGCAAGGGGAGGAGGAGGTAGAGCAATTAGTGGTTCCCAAACCCTATCGCCGGCTGGTATTAGATTTGGCCCATAGTCATATAATGGGTGGACATCTGGGTATAGAGAAAACTAAGGAGAGGATAACCCAGAGACTCTTTTGGCCTGGGTTACATTCAGATGTCAAAGAATATTGTGAATCGTGAACAGAGTGTCAGTATTCTGCGCCATCGTCCCATTTTCGCAGTCCACCGGTACTGTTACTGATAACTGAAGTGCCTTTTGAAAGAATTGTCATGGACATGGTAGGACCAGTAGTAAAGTCTGCCCGGGGCCATCAGCACATACTGGTAATACTGGACTATACCACATGGTATCATGAAGCCATTCCCTTGTGTAATACCTCAGCTAAGTCTATTGCTCTATAGAGCTTGTCCAGGTATTTAGTCATGTGGTTATTCCAAAAGAGGTGTTAACAGATCAAGGCCCACCATGTCCAGAGTCAATAAAGAATTTTGTAAGTTGTACAAAATCTCTCATCTCCGTACCTCTGTCTACCACCCACAAACTGATGGTCTTGTGGAGAGATTTAACAAAACGCTCAAAAGCATGTTAAAAAAGATGGTGGACAAAGATGGGAGAAATTGGGATATTTTTGCTGCCATACCTCAAGTTTGCCATATGAGAGGTACCTCAGGCATCTACAAGTTATTCCCCTTTTGAACTACTGTATGGTAGACATCCCAGGGGATTGCTAGATGTCGCAAAAGAAAAGTGGGAGGGAGAGACCACGCCTTACAGAAGCATCATTTGTCATCAGCATCATCAGTCAAGGACCAATTTGTATTGATAACTAGTGTCAGTAGCCTCTTTGGGAGCAGAAAAGACCAGATTACTTCTATCCATCTTTTTTACTTTTTTGATCTCCTCCTCTAAGGCATACCTGCTGTACCTTTTTTGTTGGAATGTCTCCTGTAAGACTTTTGATTGGACAACAAAGTCCTCTGTGTGAGAACAATTTTTCCTAAGTCTAATAAACTGACCCCTGGGGATATTGCCCAACCATGGTTGGTGATGACAACTCCCCAGAGGTATATATGAATTCCTGTCCGTAGGTCAAAAATGGGTTACCATTCTGAACTGATCATCACTCTTGGAGATTTCCAAATCCAAGAACACTAACCTCTCTGTACTAATGTTCCAAGTCAACATAATATTCTTCGTATTATTACTATGTTTTTCTAGAAAGAAATCTAAGCTCGATCTGTCTCCATCCCAAATAAGGATAAGATTGTCTATAAATCTTTTGTAGCATTTCAATTGGGGTGAACGGTGTTTGAAAACAAACTCTTCCTCCCAGTGGGCCATAAAAAGATTGGCCACACTGGGAGCGAAATGTCCCCCCATAGCTACTCCTTTTACTTGCAAATAGAATTTAAAGTATTTGAATAATATGCTTAGTATCTTTCAGAAAAGCTTCAGTCTTCATAACCAGGGGTTGGAGAAAAAAATTGATGTATTGACCCAACCTGGCAGATACAGAGTTAATACCATTGACTATAGGTCTACCAGGTGGGTTGACACTATCTTTATGTATTTTGGGGAGAATATATATTATAGGGGTTCTGCAAAACAGAAGGTCTAAATATAAAACCTCCTTCTTTGTCAGGATAAAATTAAGAGCACTTGATAAGGGGCTTAAATATGCCCCAGTATGTAACCTGAATAAGTTTCATACTTATGTCAATATACACAAGTATATCCGTAACCTTAATATTAAAAAATATTTTCTATCAAATCCGAGTAGGGTATGTTTAAAGCGGAGTTCCACCCATGTAAAAGTCAGCAGCTACAAAAAGTGTAGTTGCTGACTTTTAACAATCGACCACTCACCTGTCCCTTGCTCCAGCGATGCGGTCACCCGAGGGCTCGCTCTTCGCCCCCTCCCCTCGGTGGCGCTGGCATCACTGTGGGCACCCGGCTTTGGCTTCAAAGCCAGGCGCTCACTGCGCATGCACGAGTGGCACTGCGCCTTGTGACTGGCTCAGCGTGTCTTCTGGGACCTGTGACGTGTCCCAGAAGATCACCGAGAGGGAGGGGCGAAGGTGGACTTCCTTCCTTGAGCCGCAGCGCCAGGGTAGGAAGTGGACCTGGGACCCTGTGAAAACAGGGTCCCTGGTCACCCCCCCAAAAAAAGACATGCCAATTGTGGCATGTCGGGGGGTCACCTTCCATTAAAACGGAAATTCCACTTTTGGGCGGAACTCTGCTTTAAGAAAATCCAATGCACATTCTAACCTACATAATCATTCTACTTTTAATCCTCTGAATAAGGATAATAAATATCTAGAGGTATTCAAAAATAAAGTGTTCCAGGACTTAGATTCATTAAAATTAAGAAAAATGTCAGATCCAGATCATATTAGAAAGGGCATTCAGTCCCTAGAAGTAAATAAGGATATTATTATCCACCCATCCGATAAAGGTGGAGGGCTAGTAGTATTAAGTAAATCTTATTACATAGGAATAACAGATACACTTAAAGTCCAGTGTCCATTATACCAGAAACTGGTATCTGTAGCAGCGCTTCCTCACAATCTTTCCATGTGACAGCCAATATCAACAGATCTCCAGTGTGAAACAAACACCACGAGGAACGGGTGTGAAGAGTCAGGACAGGAGTGAAGACAGTTCTCCGGTAATGTTCGTGCACCACACACCTCCAAACTGCACCACGTGAAACACTCCCCCAGGACCTGCACTTACCAAATGATGGCAAAAGAAACGCCTTTTGGATCACACCAGAAAATCCTCCTCGAAGATGTACCTTACACCGTATTCAGTCATGACTGGGCATGCAAGAAAAAATGCTAGATATAGCATAATATTGTTTAGGTTTATTAAAACAGCCCCCCCTCTATATCACACTTACAAGAAAAATAGTAAAAACAAGCATCAAATCATAAATTGGTGCTGTGTCATATCACTGTCTCCACAGAAGGTCCGGCCGCACATCCCTCTTATTACATGTCTGAAATGGATCATTTGCTAAACGACCGAAGTACATATATGGTCCTTAATAAAGACCCAATGTTAAGATGAGCTGCATAGATTAATAGAAAAAGGGAAGGATAGGGGTATCCTGACAAAGAATGAGGTTTTATATTTAGACCCTCTGTTTTGCAGAACCCCTATCATATATATTCTCCCCAAAATACAAGAGATAGTGTCAACACACAGGCAGACCTTTAGTCAATGGTATCAACTCGGTATCTGCCAGGTTGGGTCAATACATTGATTTTTTTCTCCAACCCCTGGTTATGAAGACTGAAGCTTTTTTGAAAGATACTAAGCTTATTATTCAAATACTTGAAAACCTTGAGTGTCCATCTACATGTTTGCTGGACAGGAGAAGTAAGTTCACTTTACACTATCATTAGTCATAAAGATGCAATTGCTTCAGTACAATGGGCATTAACTGCCTCAGATCTGTCTACCAAACATAAGAAATTCCTCATTGAATGTTTAGAATTTTGTCTATCCAGAAACTATTTCTGGTTTCAGAACCAATTCTATTTGCAAGTAAAAGGAGTAGCTATGGGGGGACGTTTCACTCCCAGTGTGGTCAATCTTTCTATGGCCCACTGGGAGGAAGAGTTTGTTTTCAAACACCGTCCACCCCAATTGAAATGCTACAAAAGAAAGATCGAGCTTAGATTTCTTTCTACAAAAATTTAATAATACAAAGAATATTATGTTGACTTGGAACATTAGTACAGAGAGGTTAGTGTTCTTGGATTTGGAAATCTCCAAGAGTGATGGTCAGTTCAGAATGGTAACACATTTTAAACCTATGGACAGGAATTCATATATATCTCTGGGGAGTTGTCATCGCCAATCATGGTTGGGCAATATCCCCAGGGGTCAGTTTATTAGACTTAGGTGAAATTGTTCTCGCACAGAGGACTTTGTTGTCCAATCAAAAAGTCTTACAGGAGAGATTCCAACAAAAAGGGTACAGCAGGTATGCCTTAGTGGGGGATTTCGAAAAAGTTAAAAAGACGGATAGAAGTAATCTGGTCTTTTCTGCTCCCAAAGAGGCTACTCACACTAGTTATCAATACAAATTGGTCCTTGATTACAGTATCCAATATAAGAAAATTTAAAAAATTATATCAAGAAATCAGTCTATTCTTAAATTGGATATAGTTTTGGGTGCTGTATTACCAGAAAGACCCCAATTCATTTATAAGAAAGCTCCAACCTTACGTGATAGATTGTCTCCAGTGTCAAATGATCCCCCCACATATAGGGAAAATACATTGTTTGGCTTTTTAAAGGGCTTTTATGCCTGTGGCTGATGTGTAGCCTGTAGACATTCAAAGGCAAATGATAAAAAGCGTAAGGAGTTTGTAGCTTCAGCAACCAGTAAACATTATTATATACAACAATTAATCACCTGCAACACAGTCGGTGTTGTCTATATGCATCAAATGCAGTTATGGTCTGCAGTATGTTGGGAGAACATCAAGACCCCTACATGTATGTCTCCGAGAGCATATAGGCAATATTAAAAAAGGATTATTAACCCATAATGTGTCACGACACTTTAGGAAATATAATTGAGACCCTAAAGGGTTAAAATTCTGGGGTGTCAAAAAAGTAATTAAACACTGGAGGGGGGAATTTCATACGTCAGCTAAGCAAAAGAGAATCCCATTGGATTTATGAGACAAAGGTTTTGGTGCCAGGGTGCCTGAACGTCGATTTTGATTTAATTTGTTTTATCTTGGATCGTTGATTTTATGCATCTATCAATTTTTTTATTGAATAAAGTGATTCATGTTTTTGAGCAGTGCTGGTGGCGGTTAGACATCTACAATTCCCAATCTTTTGTTTGCTGTGGTAATTTTTTCTTACAATTTGCCTATTTTTTAGATTGGTGTCACCAATAACGGTATCCTTGGTAATTTTGCAAGGTGCCGATGTCATTTCCTTTCCCAGGTAGTAATTTCCTGGTTAAATGACGGACACTGGTTATAGAAGCGGAAGTTATACGTCACTTCCACATCCGCTGATGAAGTTCCGATTTGGTATAACGCAACGCGTAGAGGAAAGAGGAAGTGACGTCACCCGCGGCCAGCACAGCTTGGTTTTATGTAATGATTTTATTCCTGGAAGTTCTTATATG
This sequence comes from Glandirana rugosa, assembly GCA_018402905.1. Taxonomy (NCBI): domain Eukaryota; kingdom Metazoa; phylum Chordata; class Amphibia; order Anura; family Ranidae; genus Glandirana; species Glandirana rugosa. The sequence goes on along the minus strand of BLSH010536202.1, from coordinate 752,696 downwards.
GATGTCTTGCCTGAAAACTTGGCACTGGGTTACAGTGCCACATATGTGAGTGTATTTAAGAGCTTTTAATAAATTAGTTCTTAGCAAACAGAGAGCACTATATTTTTTCTTATATCTTTTTGGGGATATCGATCATGATGGTCTGAGGAGAGTTTTTTCCATTAATCCAATATACACGATTGCTGAGGGATATCTTTGGAAATTGCCTACACTCCCGCTGAGGTTTTTTGTCTTTTCCCAAATTAAGGCAGAGGCGCATATGATCCTTGTAGTGAGGATCTAATAAGGAAGGTGAGCGGCTTGAGTCACTGTTGGTGGATAGTGAGCAACTTTGCACCTATAGGAGTCGTTTATGCACATCTTCTGCACATTATATGGAATCTAATTGTACTAGATGAATTGCTTCTTCTGAGCGCTGCACATTTTTTACTATATTGAACATATGGCACAAGCCCAGGAGGCGCAGAGAAGGGTTTATAATCACGGGGGATTTCCTCTCACTTCCTGTTTGGCTGTGGGACAGGAAGTGAAGGTAATTCTCTGCAACGGGACAGAGATGGTGTAAAAAAATCTGACAGGGGTTATAATCCTCTCTTGCTCTATCCAAAATGAAAAAAAAAAAAAAAACACGTTTTGCCTATAGTTTTACTTTAACCACTTGCCGACCGCCGATCGGCGATTGACGGCGGCAAAGTGGCTCTGTAAAGCGGATCGCCGTCATATGACGCCGGCCGCGAGATCACACCTAGTGCGCGCTCACTGTGTTCGGGGAGGGACAGGGAGCGGGTGCGGCGGCTTCGATTGCCGCCGGCTACCCGCGATGGCCCCCCCGGAGTGAAGGAACGGAGGTCCGTGTATGTAAACACGGACCTCCGTTCTGTGAAGGGGGAAGGGCTGTGATCACAGCCTTCCTGTATACGAAGGCTGTGACCACTTCCCTTCCCCAGCTAGGGAAGTCCCCATACAGTTAGAACACGCCCAGGGAACATAGTTAACCCTTAGAGCGCCCCCTGCAGGTTAACTCCTTCACTGCCAATGGCATTTACACAGTAATCAGTGCATTTTTATAGCACTGATCGCTGTATAAATGCCAATGGTCCCAAAAAAGTGTCAAAATGCTCCGACATGTCCGCTGCAATATCGCAGTACCGCTAAAAATCGCAGATCGCCGCCATTACTAGTAAAAAATAAAAAAAAAATAAAAACCCCAAAAATGAATTCTCATCATCCGTAAACGCGACCACTTTTGCGCAAACCAATCAATAAACGCCGATTGCAATTTTTTTTTAGCGCAAATATGAGGAAGAATATAAATCGGCCAAAAACGGTGAAAAAAAATGTTTTTTTATATTTTTTTTTGGATTTGTATTTTAGCAAAAAGTAAGAAATTTGGTTTTTTTTGCAAAATTGTCACTCTTCTTTTGTTTATAGCGGCGATCAGAAATGACGCAGAGGGGATCAAATACCACCAAAAGAAAGCTCTATTTGTGGGAAAAAAAGGACGCAAATTTCGTTTGGGTACAACGTCGCACGACCGCGCAATTGTCAGTTAAAGCGATGCAGCGCTGAATCGCAAAAAGGGCTCCGGTCCTAAAGCTGGAAATCCTTCCGGGGCTGAAGTGGTTAAAGTACAGGCACTTATCCAGTGGATAAGGGTCTATTATGGATATTGAGGGGCACCCCATGCTGTTTTTTTTTCCTTAAATATACAATGCGTGCTGTGCCTTTATAAAGAAAAACAGTGTGGGGTCCCCCCTCAAAATCTATTCCAGACCTTTTGACTGGATAAGATGTTTACAAACAGAACAAAGCCACCTGGGCTTTAAAAACTCTTTAAGAAAAAAAAGGCATGAGTTCACCACAATATTTTTTCTTCTTTAAAGGGTATCTCCTTAAGCCCAGGTTCACACTGGTGCGATGCTGGAACCAGCGCGATTACAGCGCCGGTTTCCGCATTGCATCTCTCCTGCAGATCGGTTCATAGATTGCAGTGTGAACTGTGGATTCGTACAGAAATCGGATCACATAGGTGAGAACAACTATGCGATCCGATTCCAGTGCGGGGAAAAACAAGTCCCTGCACCTTTTTTTTGTGCGGATCCAATGCAAGTTCAGCCATACAACTGCATGGCTGAACTCGCATTGCTCAGACATCGCATGTGATCGGCACCTGCGGTGCGGGTGCGAATCACATGCGATGGCTGAGATCGCACTAGTGTGAACCCAGGCTAAAAGTAAAGCATGCATTATTAACAAAGTGTGTACAGCGCCTTTATAAAAAAAAAAACAGCATGAGATTCCCTTCAAAATCTAGAACAGGCCCTTAAGGGTTTGGTATTGATATTGCAGGGGATCCAATGCAAAACAAATGTATGCCCCCTCCTCCAAATCAACCTCCTTATTCGGGTAGCAGCAAGTGTGCTCCTCCTCCTGAACTATACCAAGACGCATGCCCTGAAGAAAAACAAAATGTAAAAAAAAAATTGATGGGGACAAGTGCCCTATTCCCACATCCCTGGTTTGATGGATTTTGGGGTTTGTGGAGGGACCATGAAAAATCCCTTTATTTAAAACAAATTCATAAATCAATAAACAAGCATTGATGTCAATCTCATTGTCCCACTGACCAACCAACAGGATAACCTGGGCAACAATGATCCTCTTTCACTGATACTCCACAAATATGAGCCCATCAGCCAGCTGCTGAGTGTCAACAAACCAGCCAGGGATCTAGGGCGACATCATGACCATATTTGATTAATGACATCACTCAGGATTCAATGCTGGCTTGTCGACATTGGGATTCAATGCTGGCATGTTGACATCACTCAGGATTCAATTCTGGCTTGTTGACCTCACTCAGGATTCAATGCTGGCTTGTTGACATTTGGCAGCTGGGGTGCTATCATTTGCAACTGGAATAGTGGCATCATTCATTGTGATTGATATTAGATAATTGGATTTACATAGGAAGACAATGTGTGCATATATATATATATGTGAAAAAATGTAAATTAAGTATGCTTTCAGAAGTGTTAATAGTTTATTATTATCAATTAACAAATTGGAGGTTGTCTCAAATACTTCTGTCTCTTCGTGTAATTACAGACAGACTTGATGATGTTGAGATCAAGGATCTTATGCTGGAGATAGTTCTTAATGACATTGGCTGTATGTTTAGGGTCATTGTCCTGCTGCAGAATACATTTGGGGACAATCACGTGCCTCTCTGATGGTGTGGCATGATGAATAAGTATCTGCCTGTACTTCTCAGCATTGAGTACACCCTTGATCTCAAACTCCATTTGAGGAAATGCAAACCCCAACCCCAAGTGTAGCACCCCCATAGTGATAGGCGCTTTTGTAGTGGGGTTTTTTTGCTAGGAGAGGCAAAATTTAGTTAGACCTGACTAAAAGTGCAGGCCTGAATGTTTTGATCTGGGCAGAGGGGAGTGGCCCAGGGAGAGCTGGAGATTGCAGGAAGGAACACTCCTCTGATACTGCTCCGCTTTGTTTCCAGAATGCTCTGGAAAAGGGGATGGGAGAGAAGGTGTGACTTTCTGAAGTGTGTTAAGGAGCCCTGACCAATCCCCAATCTGGACTGGCAGGTAGCAGGCCTCCTTAAATACTGTGATCTGCCCAGCAGGGGGGAGGAGGGTGTCGGGTAGAAGAGTGGAAAATGTAGCAGAGGTGCTGTGGAGGCCTCACCCAGGATGGGGCCCTCAGTCTGGGGGGGGGGTGACCTTGATGCCTGGAGGCTCTGGTGCAGCCAGGAGAGGAGTTGTTTCCTGGAGCAGCACAAGGGAGGCAAAGAGGCTACATTGGGGCTCTTTAAAGGATCCACCAGTGTCGGTGAGTGACAGGCCCTGGGAGCTGGACAAAAAGGATAGAGCAGGCTGGGAGGATACAGTGGACAGTCTGTGGAGGTTAGAGGAGCCAGTCAGGGGATGGAGTGTCCCTGGACAGCGAGGTAGGCTGTGGGGGGCCTTGAAGAAGGATGTGCTGGGAGTTGTAGTTCATCCAGGCCCAGCTAGCACCAACCTACTTAGCTACACAACTGAGGGCCCATGGCTTCACAACTGGGAGCCCGTGGCCCTTACCTGTAATGGGTGGTCCGGAGGTCCACCATGATTTGGTGTTTGGGCATCCCACAGTTATCCCTTTTCCCTATCCAAGTTTATCCCCTAAATAAAACAACAAAGTACCAGCCTGTTCAGTGACTCCGGGTGTGTGGAAAATCGTGGGATTGAGGGCACCGGGCAGGTGGATCACAACTACCAGCCACCCCCAAGGGGGAACATTGCTACACAAGGAACCTCCATCATGCTTCACTGTTGCTTGCAGACACTCATTATTGTACCACTCTCCAGCCCTTCGGCTAACAAACTGCCTCCTCCTACAACCAAATATTTAAAATTTTGACTCATTAGAGCAGAGTTCCTATATTTTGTGCATAGTTGTGTCAAAGGAAAGTATGCATGATGTGTCTTTCATTTGCTGCATTAGGTTTCCTTGGCCGACCACTGTGTCTATGGTCCTCAAAGTTGCCCATTTCTTTGTGCTTCTTCAAAAGAGCTTGAACAGAACATCTTGAAACCCCAATTTGCTTTGAAATCTTTGCCTGGGAGAGACCTTGCTAATGCAGTATACCTACCTTGCGTCTTGTTGCTGTGCTCAGATTTGGCACAAAACTGTCTTCCACAACCTCACTGATGTTGGACGAGAAGGCCTGGCTCACAGTCTCTGCTCTAATTCATCCTAAAGGTGTTCTATCGGGTTGAGGTCAGGACTCTGTGCAGACCAGTCAAGTTCCTCCACCCCAAAACTCGCTCATCCATGTCATTATCCATGTCATTATGGATCTCGCTTTGTGCACTGGTGCGCAGTCGTGTTGGAACATGAGGTGCCATGCTGAACTTCCAGTGACCAGTATGAGGGAGTGAGAGCGATAACAACACTTTTAACACACCTGCTCCCCATTCACACCTGAGACCTTGTAACACTAACGAGGGACGTGACGTGGGGAGGGAAAATGACTAATTGGGCCCAATTTGGACATTTTCACTTAGGGGTGTACTCACTTTTGTTGCCAGCGGTTTAGACATTAATGGCTGTGTGTTGAGCTATTTTGACTTCAAGTCGTACCGTGGAGTACAAGGTTGTGCTGACGCGTGGTCACGTGTTTCGCTCTAGGTATTACTGTACCTATTACTGTACCTACTCGCTCAAAACCCCACCTCCTTGAACTGACCAGACGTGTCTCAGGACTGGAGTTGGGCTATCTTGTGGAAATCCTACTTAATCTCGTCTCTGACACTCGGTCCGGAAGAGCAGGTTGTAGTCACTCCAACACCTTCTGTCAAAACACGGT
>BLSH010536202.1:726354-743113 GCA_018402905.1 Glandirana rugosa | reverse complement strand
GTTGTAATTTCTAAACCGTTCACCTGATTTGGATGTAAATACCCTCAAATTAAAGCTGAAAGTCTGCAGTTAAAGCACATCTTGTTCGTTTCATATCAAATACATTGTGGTGGTGTATAGAGCCAAAAAGATTAGAATTGTGTATATGTCCCAATATTTATGGACCTGACTGTATATATATAAATATATATATATATATATATATATATATACACACACACACACACATATTCCTGCATACAAAGTAAAATTGTCCTCTTTACAATTGTATTGCCTTCCCATCACAGAAATGAAAAAAAACCTTATCAATAGTTCCTTTGGTTCTCCATTCTTCTTCTTTTACATTATAAGCCAGTGATAACGCACGGCACCCTTCTAGAATAGGTTGCTAGGAAGAGTTTCCATCAAGTTTAGCTTTTGGCTCCTCTGCAAAGAATGGAGCAGTGTTTGATTGGTTTTGGTTGCTCTGTGTTAGGACTGACAGAAACCTCAACCATCACCCCGGTTTCCTAACCAGTAGTCTTGTTAGCCCGGTATCAGATGGAGGACGGTTGTGATCCTGCAGCCAGAGTTATGGGACCTCTATGGTAAGTGCAAAACAGACCAAATCAAAAAAGAACAAATAAATAAATGACTCACGGTTAGTAGCAGGTGTAGACAGGAGCCAAGGGTGACCCAAGGTCGATCCGGTAGTAAATCCATGTGGAGACCCAAGGGGTATACCAGAGACGGCTTCAGGGACAGGCAGGGTTCGGCAACAATCAGTCAACGTTGTAAAAAAGGGCAATCCAAAAGTGTAGTTGGGAACAAGCAAGTTAGTAACAAGCAAACAAACTGGTATAATAACAAGCGGGAACTGGAACCTATACTAGGGCAGAGACAGGAAGAGGAAGTGAGGATTTATAGGTTATTAAATGAGGAGACTACCTACAGCTGGCCACAGTGTGGAGTCAGAGTCCAAAATCATGAAACAGAAGAAACCCAGGGCTCTACCAAGATAAATCTCCCCATGGTTCAGAAGCAGGAAACCCGACCCCAGAACTTCAGGTCCCAGGATGGATTCCTGGTCAAGGCATGACAGTATCCCTCATATTTGGGCTTGGATGGATGCCTATCATGAAAAACAAGGTTAAGAAGGGCGCGCACACCTAGTGCATTACCATAGATAATTTAATGGGAATAAAAAGTCAGCTTTTATCCTGCCTTGTGCCTCGAATTTATGTGCTGTCTTCTTATAATGCTGATTTTGTGAGTATCCATTTTTAAAACTTTTTATTCCCATTAAATTATCTATGGTAATGCACTAGGTGTGCACGCCTTCCTTTGCCTTGTTTTTCAGTTACTTTCGGATCGCCCCATCCGAGGAGGGCAGCATCCATCTGGTTTTGCATCTATTGGCAGTCCGGTTGTCTGCCATCATGAGGGACCTGTAGCGCTGGAAATGACTATATTTTGTTCCTTGGAAGCCTATCATGGACCAACCTAACCAGCTGTGGGGCATGCACATCACAAGCAGGTACCCAAGTCCTCTCAGCAATAGAGTAGCCCTTCTAGTCAATGTAATTGTCTACCCTTTTTTAAAGAATCCAGGGTCTTACTGATTTCGTATTCTTGATGGTCATCAACCGAGACCGGAGAAGGATGTCTAGAGGGTAGAGAGAACCTATTCTTGTAAAAGGGTTTTAGCAGGGAGACATGAAAAGTAATGGGGATATGAAGATGTGGGGCAAACAAAGTTTATAGGCCACAGGGTTGACCTGGCGAATAATGCGAAAAGGTCCTACGTATCTAGGACCTCATTTCGAAGAGGGTTGTCGCAATTTGAAGTTTTTCGTGGACAACCAAACTAGCTGATTGAGACGAAAACGGGGGGCAGGTTTTCTGCGACGGTCTGCATACCCCTTGTATTTGGAAACCGACTGAAGCAGAACTTTTCTTATGTCTCTCCAGTGTTTAGTTAACCTGGACACCATGTTGGCTGCCGCCGGTACCTCTACTAGGGAGGATTGGAAGGGAAGGACTTTGGGTTGCTACCAAAATGCAGCTTGGAAGGGAGAACATTTCAAAGAGGAGTGCCATTGTGAATTGTGAGCTAATTCAGTGAGAGGTAGCATTTCACTCCAGTTGTCATGTTCAGCATTAACATAAGCCCTTAGGTATATCTCCAAACCTTGATAAACCCTTTCAGTCTGGCCATTAGATTGGGGGTGGTATCCAGAAGAAAGGGAATTCTTGATACCCAGGTGTTTGCAAACAGCTCTCCAGAATGCAGATATTAATTGCGGCCCTCTATCACTAACAATATCTTCCGGAATTTCATGTAAACGGACAACATTTTCAATAAAAAAAAGAGCCAAGGTTGGGACTGAAGGCAGGGCCGGCATAGGACAAAGTATGCTAGTTTCGAAAATCTGTCTACTACAACCCAAAAGACGGTATTCCCTTTGAAGGCAGGCAAGTCCATGATAAAATCCATACTGATATGAGTCCAAGGAGCACGAGGAACAGGTAATGGTCGTAATAGGCCTTGGGGAACAGATCGAGGCATTTTTATAGTCTCACAAATAGTACAGGCTCTAACAAAGGCTATAACATCCCTTCCAAGGGTAGGCCACCAAACTAGAGGCTTCAGACAGAAGGTTTGTTTGATACCAGGATGCCTGGAAACCTTCTGTCCATAGGCGCAGTGCAAAACTTCTTAACGTAAGGTAGGAGGAACATACAATGTATTAGAAGGAACCAAAATATTAGTAGGTACCCGGGATTGAGCAGCCAACAAGCTCCTTTGTAAGGTAATATCCAGCTGAGCAATAATTCATTCAGGAGGAACTATACGCTTTGGAGGAGCTGGGTGACTCTCGCGAGACAGGGCATCGGCTTTGGTGTTCTTAGTACCCAGAATGTAAGTTACTATGAAATTAAACCGAGTGAAGAATAGTGCCCAATGTCTGGAATTCAGTATTTGGGCCTTTTCCAAGTAGGTTAAGTTCTTATGGTCCGTCTGAACCACAACTGGGAGTTCAGTACCTTCGAATAAATGTCTCCATTCAGAAAAGGCGAGTTTAATAACCAACAGTTCTCTATTCCCTATGTCGTAATTTTGTTCTGCGACAGAGAATTTCTTGGAGAAGAAGGCGACCGGATGTAGTTTGTTGGAACTAGGGCCTTGTTGGGACAACACTGCTCTGGCACCTATTTCGGAGACATCAACTTCCAAAAAGTATTGGGCAGAGGGCTGAGGATGACGGAGGACTGGAGCAGAGGAAAAGGCAGACTTAACCAGTTCCCGACTGCGTAGCGACTATAAGCGGCGACGGCGTGGCTCTGTCCCTCAAATGGCCACTTATAGTCGTCACTCACGGCACGATGGGTAGGGGGCAAGCACGCACGCTCATGCCCGCCGCATGCTCCCTGAGTGGGGCAGCGGGTCTGGCAGACTCAATGTCCGCCGGCGACCCGCGATGGTCTGTGACAGAGCCAGAACGGGGAACCCATTCTGACAGGCAGCATGTCAGAGATCTACTGATCCCTGTTCTCGGGATCAGTTAGATCTCTGGTGCTGGCAGCCCAGCCCCATACAGTTAGAACACACACAGGGAACTCAGTTAACCCCTAGAGTGCCCGCTGCAGGTTAACCCCTTCCCTGCCAATGACATTTATACAGTAATCCGTGGATATTTCAATTTCTGATCGCTGTATAAATGTCATTGGTCCCAAAAAAGTGTCAAAAATGTCCGACATGTCCGCCCCAATATCACAGTCTCGATAAAAATCGCAGATCGCCGACATTACTAGTAAAAAAAAAAAAAATTGTAAAAACGCCAGAAATGAATTCTCATGGTTTGTAAACGCAGCAACTTTTGCACAAACCAATCAATATACGCCGATTGCAATTTTTTTTTACCAAAAATATGAGGAAGAATATAAATCGGGCAAAACCGATGAATACGTTTGTTTTTTTAAATATCTTTTTTGGATATGTATTTTAGCAAAAAGTAAGAAATATTGTTTTTTTTTTTTTGCAAAATTGTCGCTGTTTTTTTGTTTATAGCGGTGATCAGAAATGACGCGGAGGTGAATTTCGTTTGGGTACAGCGTTGCACAACCGCGCAATTGTCAGTTAAAGCGACGCAGTGCCGAATCGCAAAAAGTGCTCTGGTCCTAATGTGGAAAATCCTTCCGGGGCTGAAGTGGTTAAGGTAATCAAAAGCTTCCAAAGTTTTAGGACACCGCTGAGAGCAGCTGGTCCCTTTCTTCGTGAGAACAGTGATGGGTGCCAGAATCTTGGAAAAATTCTTGATAAACTTCCAATAATAGTTACAAAATCCAATGAAACATTGTACTTCCTTTAAAGTGGAAGGTCTGGGCCATTGTAAGATGGCATAGAGTTTCTGGGTATCCATCTGGAATCCTTCAGACGAAATTATATATCCTAAGAAGGGAATTTCTGATTGTTCAAAAGAGCACTTGGATAGTTTGTCATACAATCTGTGTTCTCTTGAACGTTGGAGAACAGTGCGTACATGGCAACAATGATGTTTTAAATCCTTAGAGTGAATGAGTATATCATCTAAGTAGACAACAACAAAAGAGTGGAGTAAATCTCAGAAGATATAATTTACAAATTCCTGGAATACTGCGGGGGCATTGCAAAGACCAAATGACATCACAAGACACTCATAATGCGCCCTTCTCGTATTAAAAGCTGTCTTCCATTCATCTCCTGCTTTGATTAGAATGAGATTGTATGCCGAACGAAGGTCTAGTTTGGTGAAGATCTTGGATCCTTGGACCCTGCCAAACAGTTCAGTAATTAACAAAAGAGGATACTGATTCTTTACAGCAATTCAGTCGAGAGCCCTGTAGTCCACATAGGGTCTGAGTCCTCTGTCTTTTTTTTCCATGAAAAAGAACCCAGCCCCCACGGGAGAAGTGGAAGGCCGTATAAAACCCTTCTTTAGACTGTCTTCAATGTATTCCTCCATTGCCTTAGTCTCAGCAAGGTTAATAGGATAGGTTTTCCCCTTAGGTAGAGGAGAACCAGGAAGCACCTCAATAGCACAGTTATAAAAGCGATGTGGTGGGAGGCCCTCAGCTTCCTTTTCAGAAAATACATCAGTAAACTCAGCATAGGCCTCAGATAATTCAGCATCAGTAGATACCTCATGAATGGACACCTTATTGCATACCACTCCTTGGAGACAGTGGACAAGACAAGGGTGCTCCAAGATGGAATTTGACCAGAGGACCAGTCAATGGATGGGTTATGTTTACATAATCAAGGGAACCCGAGAATCACTGGGTGTTTCAGGGACCGGATAATGTCAAAAGATAAAACCTCTTGATGCAAAGCCCGTAGACGGACAGAGATGGGCTTGGACTCTTGGGTAATAAGGCCATCACCCAGAGGGTTTTCACCAAGAGTTGTCACACAGAGTGGTAGGGTTTTTGAAACCATAGGGATCTGGAGCCTCTTAACCAAAGCTGCATCTAAAAACACACCACCAGTGCCAGAATCTATAAAGGCTAGTGTGGAATAGCACTTGTCATTCCAGGACAAAGAAATAGGGACAAGAAGTCTCTCCTGAGGAGGGTTCAAAACACCATGGCCTAATGGGACTTCTCACGCGCCCATTAAGCCCTGAAGTTTTCTGGCCAAACCAGACAAGAAAGCAGCATATGACCTGGCTTCCCACAATATAGACAGAGGCCTAAGGTCCTGTGTTCGGTATGTTCCCTGTCTGACAACCGCACCGCCCCTACGTCCATGAGTTCTTCCTCAGACCTGACAAGGGAAGGAATGGTAGGGGCAAGAGAATGCTGAGGGGGTGATTTAGTACCAAGTCTGGGAGGATTATATTGTCCTTGGCGCCCTCTCTCTAACTGACACTCAGAGAAGCGAGTGTCCCCCCAGGATACACAAGTTGATAGCCGTGATAGTTTCGCCTCCAATGATTGCACATGGTTAGCCTGTTCTCCCACCAGTTGTCCCTGATATGAGACTGCCTGCACCAACTCGCGGAGGTCCATCTGGCCCTAGTATACTGTTAGGACTGCCAGGAACCTCAACCGCCACTCTGGTTTCCTGACCAGTAGTCTTGTTATCCCGGTATCAGGTGGAGAACGGTTGTGATCCTGCAGCCAGATTTTTGGGACCTCTATGGTAAGTGCAAAACAGACAAAATCAAGGAACAACAAATAAATAAATGACTCACGGTTAGTAGCGGGTGTAGCTGGGAGCCAAGGGTGACCCAATGTTGGCCCGTTAGCAAATCCAGGCGTAGACCCAAGGGGTATACCGGAGACAGCGTCAAGAACAGGCAAGGTTTGGCAACAATCGGTCAACATAGTACAAAAGGGCAATCCAAAAGCGTAGTCGGGAACAAGCAAAGTTAGTAACAAGCAAATAAACTGGTATAAAAACAAACAGGAACTGGAACCTATACTAGGGCAGAGACAGGAAGGGGAAGTGAGGATTTACAGGGTACTAAATGAGGAGACTACCTACAGCTTGCCACAGGGTGGAGCCAGAGTCCAAAATCATGGCTCAGAAGCAGGAAACCTGACCCCAGAACACCAGGTCCCAGGATCAATTCCTGGTGAAGGCATGACACTCTGGCTCTCACAGGCTGCAGGCTCAGCTACTTCCCCCTATATTCTAATAGGTTCTAGAATACAGTATAGTGGGCTGGAAAAGGCAGACACTGGGCTTGAATTTTTATGATTTCCCAGTCAATCCCTGTGGGGGGAAGTGCTCAGTAGATGGCTGAGAGGGGACAAATATTCTGAGGCAGTGAGTAGCGGGGTTCTTGTCCTGGAGGAAGAGATCCCAGCCTGAAGGGCAAGTCAGTTGAAGCCTGCAGAGAATTCATCAAGGCCCCAGCTATGCTAGAATGGGGGCCTCTTTTCCTGATAGCAGTTTAGAGCCAAGTAAGGAAGTGCACTAAGGATGCAGCCTGGAGATTTACAGTACAGTGTATAGCCAGTATTGAACTGGAGGTATCCAAGTATTTGCAGACATGGTGGGGATCATTTACTAAGATCCCAGGAAGTACTGGGCTCGCTACATGTAATGGTGCCCATTTCAGGCAATTAATAGTTCAACTAGGTGAACCTGTGAATGAAACATTAGCGGCAGACATGCCTTAGTAAGTTCCGTGGATCTGCAAGTGCCAATTGCTACCAAGTTATTATATAGCACTGCACTACAAACATGATCCATGTATGTGAATAAAACATTTTTATGTGAGATGTGCTCTACCTCGTGTGCATCTATTGCTGTTAGACATGTGCAATTTGTTTCGTTCCAAATTAGTTTTTCGTCAAAATTTGGAATATGCGTTAATTCGGAAACATCCGAATAACAAAAAAACTGGTTCACAAATTTTTCCAAAGACTAATTTTCTAAACAAATGAAAATCGGAAAAAACTACAATTCGAAAATCCGAAAGGACAAAAATCTGAAATCTGAAAATCCAAAGATTCGAAAGAACAAAAATCCAAAACTAAGAACGAAAATCAGAAAATAAGATCGAAAATCCGAATATGTTAACAAAAATCTGAAAATTCAAAAGAACGAAAATCAGAAAATAAGAACGAAAATTTGAAAGTCCTAAAGAACAAAAAACATACGGATAATTTCTATTATAATTAAATGATTACGTTTATTATTTTTATTAACCATAACCATTATTATAGTTTTTTAAAATGATTATTATTATTTATTAATAATAATAATAATAATAATAATAACTATAACAATAGTTATAAACGATTAAATTATAGGTAGGTATTGGAATTTCCTTTCAAATTTGTCTGTTAGTGAATGTAATGAATTATTAACCATTATTATAGGTTTTTTTTTAAATTATTATTATCATTTATTAATAATACATAATAATAATAAAAACTATAATAATAGTTCTAAACTATTAAATGAGTTAGGTGTTGGAATTTCCTTTCAAATGTGTCTGCCTGTTAGTGAACGTAACTTCAAAATAACGAATACCGCATCTATACGAATGGAACGAACCGAATTCTAATTTTTCCGAATTCCCAAATTACTGAGGTCTCAGTGTAGTTAGCACAATGGCTTGGTGGTCTGCTCAGATGTCTCCAAAGCACTCAAATTATGAGTTCAAATCCCAACCAACCTACCACCTGTGTTTCTTTTTCCAGTGCACAATCGAATTAAAATAAACAAAACAAAAAATATAAACTGCCCGTTAACTTGTGTGTGATGATTGGAATTTCACCCCATAATATTATTGAAAACTTACATACCATTGCATGCATTAGAATAGTTAATACAATAGAATCAACCAAACAAAAATGCATTGGCTAATTGACCTTCACCTATTTTCAGCATATGCTGCTGAGTCCAATGTGATCTGTTATTAGGTGATACCCTTTGTGGGATTTGAACCCATGAGTTCTTCAAGGCCTGAGTCTTTCAAGGTAGAAGCACATACCACTCGCTTATTGGGCTGAGCACAATCATGCACAGAGAATACATTCACTAGAATTTTATATTTTTTTAACTCTATAAAATAATATTTTGCAAATGAGCCATTAATATTATGGAAACAACCATGCTCATGCTGATGTGGCATTGGCTATTTGGGGGAAAAAATTGGAAACAACAGCGTGCCATCCCCCAGTCCATACCAGGCCCTTCGGGTCTGGTATGGAATTTAAGGGGAACTCAATGCCAGAATTTCAAAAAAGAATTGGCGTGGACCCCTACCCCGAAAAAAAAAATTCATACCTGGCCCTTTGGGTCTGGCATAGACTTTAAGGGAAACTCCACGCCAACATTTTTTAAAAATTGGCGTGGGGTCCCTCCCAAAATCCATACCAGACCCTTATCCGAGCATGCAGCCTGGAGGTTAGGATGGGGGGGGGGGCAAGCAAGTCCAGGCCACATGCCCTCAACATGGGGAGGGTGCTTTGGGGTGCCCCAAAGCACCTTGTCCTCATGTTGATGGGGACAAGGGTCTCTTCCCGACAACCCTGGCTGGTGGTTGTTGGGGTCTGCAAGCGGGGAGCTTATCAGAAACTGGAAGCCCCCTTTAACAAGGGGTCCCCCAGATATCGTGGAACTGGAGAAAGGGCATAGAAGGGCAACCAAACTAATAAGAGGCAAGGAGGAGCTCCGTTATGAGGAAAGATTAGAGGAACTGAATTTATTCTCTCTTGAGAAGAGGAGATTAAGGGGGATATGATCAACATGTACAAATACATATGTGGTCCATATAGTGAACTTGGTGTTGAGTTATTTACTTTAAGGTCATCACAAAGGACAAGGGGGCACTCTTTACGTCTAGAGGAAAAAAGATTTCATCTCCAAATACGGAAAGGTTTCTTCACAGTTAGAGCTGTGAAAATGTGGAATAGACTCCCCCAGAGGTGGTTTTGGCCAGCACGGTAGATTTCTTTAAAAAAGGCCTGGATTCTTTCCTTAATGTAAATAATATAACTGGGTACTAACATTTTTAGGTAAAGTTGATCCAGGGTGAATCTGATTGCCTCTCAGGAAATCAGGAAGGAATTTTTTCCCCCGCTATAGCAAATTGAATCATGTTTTGCTGGGGTTTTTTGCCTTCCTCTGGATCAACTGTGGGTGAAGGATTGTATATGGGATTGTATGGTTATATATAATTTTTCTATTTATTTTTTTTTGTTGAATTAGATGGACTTGTGTCTTTTTTCAACCTGACTAACTATGTAACTATGTAAGATCCCGGCCCCCCTATGTGAATGGGTATTGGGTACATCGTAACCCTACCCATTCACCCAAAAAGTGTCAAAAAATACAAACCACAAGAGACAGTTTTTGACAAATCCTTTATTCAAAAAATAAAAAGTGTCCCCCAATATAAATCCATCATCAATCACAGTGCCCGACGGACCCGAAAATAGCCAAAAAGCAAAACGCTCCGCCTCGATGGGAGGACTCCCGCCATATGTTCTCTGTGCACTTTGACAGTTTTTTTATAGGCAAGGGCAGGGCCACCCGACTACGTCACCCGTGACCCGCCCCCTGTGACGCCACGTGACACCATGTGACATCAGAAGGGGATGGGGTCACCTGGTTATGTCACTTGGTGGCCCCCCAAGAGACAGCAGTTGTCAGCAGCCTTCCCATTGAGGCAGAGCTTTTTGATTTTTTTTTTCGATTTATCGGGTCCGTCGGGCACCATGATTGATGATGGATGTTTTTTCAATAGGAAGAGGGTCATGTGACACATCAAACTTATTGGGAATTTTACAAGAAAAGCAATGGTGTGCTTGGTTTTAACGTAACTTTATTCTTTCATGAGTTATTTACAAGTTTCTGACAACTTATAAAATGTATTCAATGTGCTGCCCATTGTGTTGGATTGTCAATGCAACCCTCTTCTCCCACTCTTCACACACTGATAGCAACACTGCAGGAGAAATGCTAGCACAGGCTTCCAGTATCCGTAGTTTCAGGTGCTGCACATCTCGTATCTTCACAGCATATGGTTTTTTTTATGGTTTTTATGGTCAGTAAAAACCAATACCGGGTGAGCTGCTCCTTCCAGGAGGTACCGCCATTCCTCTAAAGCCGACTTGATGGCCAGCAATTCCCTATCACCGACATCATAGTTCCAGCAAGATGGTGCACCACCACATTATGGGTGTCAGGTCCGAGCATTGCTAGATGAACAGTTTCCTGGAAAGTGGATTGGTCGTCGTGGGCCAGTTGAATGGCCCCCAAGGTCTCCCGATCTGACCCCCTTAGACTTTTATCTTTGGGCTCATCTGAAGGCAATTGTGTATGCTGTGAAGATACGAGTTGTGCAGCACCTAAAACTACGGATACTGGAAGCCTGTGCTAGCATTTCTCCTGCGGTATTGCTATCAGTGTGTGAAGAGTGGGAGAAGAGGGTTGCATTGACAATCCAACACAATGGGCAGCACATTGAACACATTTTATAAGTTGTCAGAAACTTGTAAATAACTCATGAAAGAATAAAGTTACGTTAAAACCAAGCACACCATTGTTTTTCTTGTGAAATTCCCAATAAGTTTGATGTGTCACATGACCCTCTTCCTATTGAAAAAACAAAAGTTGAATTCAAAATGTCCGACTTCAAAATGGCCACCATGGTGACCACCCATCTTGAAAAGTTCCCCCCTCACATATACTAATGTGCCACAAACGGGAAGTTAATATCACCAACCATTCCCATTTTATTAAGGTGTATCCATATAAATGGCCCACCCTGTACATCGCAGGACACTTTTTTATTTTTATTTTTTGAATAAAGGATTTCTCTAAAACTCTCTTTTGTGGTTTGTACACTTTTTTTGACACTTTTTGGGTGAATGGGTAGAGGTACGATGTACCCGCTATCCATTCACATGGGGGGGGGGCTGGGATCTGGGGGACCCCTTGTTTAAAGGGGCTTCCAGATTCCGATAAGCCCCCCGCCTGCAGACCCAGACAACCACCGGCCAGGGTTGTCGGGAAGAGGCCCTTGTCCCCATCAACATGGGGACAAGGTGCTTTGGGGGGCACCCCAAATCATCCTCCCCATGTGGAGGACAAGTGGCCTGGTATGGTTGGGGGTGCGCACGCTCATTCCCCCCATCCTGACCTCCAGGCTGCATGCTCACTTAAGGGTCTGGTATGGATTTTGGGGGGACCCCATGCCAATTTTTAAAAATATTTTGCCGTTGAGTTCCCCTTAGATCACATACCAGACCCAAAAGGCCAGGTATCTATTTGATTGCATTACTGCAAGTTTAATGCCATTTATTTCTGTGTGCATTACTGCCAGTTTAATGCCATTTACTTCTGAATGCGTTATTGCTTGTTGAACACAATTTACTTCCATGTGCGATACTGCCACTTTAACGCCATTTACTTCTGTGTGGGTTGCTGCCAGTTTAACACCATTTACTTCTGTGTGCATTACTGCCAGTTTAATGCGATATAGTTCTGTGTGCATTACTGCCAGTTTAATGCCATATAGTTCTGTGTGCATTACTGCCAGTTTAAAACCATATAGTTCTAAGTGCATTACTGCCAGTTTAACACCATATAGTTGTAAGTGCGTTACTGCCAGTTTAATGCCATATAGACTCAAGTGTGTTACTGCCAGTTTAACACCATTTTATGTGTGCGTTATTGTCAGTTTAATGCCACATAGTTCTGTGTGCATTACTGCAAGTTTAGCGCCATTTTCTTCTGTGTGCGTTACTGCCAGTTTAACGCCATATAGTTCTAAGTGTGTTACTGCCAGTTTAATGCCATATAATTGTAATTGCGCTACTGCCAGTTTAACGCCATTTACCTTTATGTGCGTTACTGCCAATTTAACGCCATATAGTTTTTTTTGCATTACTGCCAGTTTAATGCCATTTACTTCTGTGTGCGTTACTGCCAGTTTAACGCCATATAGTTCTGTGTGCGTTACTGCCAGTTTAACACCATATAGTTCTGTGTGCGTTACTGACAGTTTAACGCCATATAGTTCTAAGTGCGCTACTGCCAGTTTAACGCCATATAGTTCTGTGTGGGTTACTGCAAGTTTAACGCCATTTACTTCTGTGTGCGTTACTGCCAGTTTAACGCCATATAGTTCCAACTACGCTACTGCCATTTTAACGCCATATAGTTCTAAGTGCGTTACTGCATGTTTAACACCATATAATTCTAAGTGCATTATTGCTAGTTTAACGCCATTTACTTCTGTGTGCATTACTGCCAGTTTAACGCCATTTACTTCTGTGTGCATTAATGCCAGTTTAGCGCCATTTACTTCTGTGTGTGTTATTGCCAGTTTAACGCCATATAGTTCTGTGTGCCTTACTGCCAGTTTAACACCATATAGTTCTGTGTGCCTTACTGCCAGTTTAACGCCTATATAGTTCTAAGTGCATTACTGCCATTTAAACGCCATATAATTCTAAGTGTGTTACTGCCAGTTTAACGCCATATAGTTCTGTGTGCGTTACTGCAAGTTTCACGCCATTTACTTCTGTATGCGTTACTACCAGTTTAACGCCATATAATTCTAACTGCGTTACTGCCAGTTTAATGCCATATAGTTCTGTGTGTGTTACTGCCAGTTTATTGCCATATAGTTCTGTGTGCGTTACTGCAAGTTTAACGCCATTTACTTCTGTGTGCGTTACTGGCAGTTTAACGGCATATAATTCTGTGTGGTGTTACTGCCATTTTAACGCCATATAGTTCTAAGTACGTTACTGCCAGTTTAACGTCATATAGTTCTAAGTGCGTTACTGCCAGTTTAACGCCATATACTTCTAAGTGCGTTACTGCCAGTTTAACACATATAGTTCTGTGTGTGTTACTGCAAGTTTAACACCATTTACTTCTGTGTGCATTACTGCCAGGTTAACGCCGTATAATTCTAACTGCGTTACTGACAGTTTAACGCCATATAGTTCTAAGTGCATTACTGCCAGTTTAACGCCATATAGTTCTAAGTGCGTTACTGCCAGTTTAAGGCCATATAGTTCTGTGTGCGTTACTGCAAGTTTCACGCCATTTACTTCTGTATGCGTTACTACCAGTTTAACACCATATAATTCTAACTGCATTACTGCCAGTTTAATGCCATATGGTTCTCTGTGCGTTACTGCAAGTTTAACGCCATTTACTTCTGTGTGCGTTACTGCCAGTTTAATGCCATATAGTTCTAATTGCGTTACTGCCAATTTAATACCATATAGTTCTAAGTGTGTTACTGCCAGTTTAAGGCCATATAGTTCTAAGTGTGTTACTGCCAGTTTAACACCATTTATTATGTGTGCATTACTGCCAGTTTAACGCCATTTACTTCTATGTGCGCTACTGCCAATTTAACGCCATATAGTTTTTGCATTACTGCCAGTTTAATGCCATTTACTTCTGTGTTTAAGGCCATATAGGTCTAAGTGCGTTATTGCCAGTTTAACGCCATATAGTTCTGTGTGCGTTACTGCAAGTTTAACACCATTTATTTCTGTGTGCGTTACTGCCAGTTTAACGCCATATAGTTCTGTGTGGTGTTACTGCAATTTTAACGCCATGTAGTTTTAAGAGTGTTACTGCCAGTTTAATGCCATTTACTTCTGTGTGCGTTACTGCCAGTTTAACACCATATAGTTCTGTGTGCGTTACTGACAGTTTAACGACTTATAGGTCTAAGTGCATTACTGCCAGTTTAACGCCATATAGTTCTAAGTGCGTTACTGCCAGTTTAAGGCCATATAGTTCTGTGTGCGTTACTGCAAGTTTCACGCCATTTGCTTCTGTATGCGTTACTACCAGTTTAACACCATATAATTCTAACTGCATTACTGCCAGTTTAATGCCATATGGTTCTCTGTGCGTTACTGCAAGTTTAACGCCATTTACTTCTGTGTGCGTTACTGCCAGTTTAATGCCATATAGTTCTAATTGCGTTACTGCCAATTTAATACCATATAGTTCTAAGTGTGTTACTGCCAGTTTAAGGCCATATAGTTCTAAGTGTGTTACTGCCAGTTTAACACCATTTATTATGTGTGCATTACTGCCAGTTTAACGCCATTTACTTCTATGTGCGCTACTGCCAATTTAACGCCATATAGTTTTTGCATTACTGCCAGTTTAATGCCATTTACTTCTGTGTTTAAGGCCATATAGGTCTAAGTGCGTTATTGCCAGTTTAACGCCATATAGTTCTGTGTGCGTTACTGCAAGTTTAACACCATTTATTTCTGTGTGCGTTACTGCCAGTTTAACGCCATATAGTTCTGTGTGGTGTTACTGCAATTTTAACGCCATGTAGTTTTAAGAGTGTTACTGCCAGTTTAATGCCATTTACTTCTGTGT
The DNA here is from genome assembly GCA_018402905.1 of Glandirana rugosa. NCBI lineage: Eukaryota > Metazoa > Chordata > Amphibia > Anura > Ranidae > Glandirana > Glandirana rugosa. The sequence goes on along the minus strand of BLSH010536202.1, from coordinate 728,256 downwards.
GCGTTACTGCCAGTTTAACACCATATAGTTCTGTGTGCGTTACTGACAGTTTAACGACTTATAGGTCTAAGTGCATTACTGCCAGTTTAACGCCATATAGTTCTAAGTGCGTTACTGCCAGTTTAAGGCCATATAGTTCTGTGTGCGTTACTGCAAGTTTCACGCCATTTGCTTCTGTATGCGTTACTACCAGTTTAACACCATATAATTCTAACTGCATTACTGCCAGTTTAATGCCATATGGTTCTCTGTGCGTTACTGCAAGTTTAACGCCATTTACTTCTGTGTGCGTTACTGCCAGTTTAATGCCATATAGTTCTAATTGCGTTACTGCCAATTTAATACCATATAGTTCTAAGTGCGTTACTGCCAGTTTAAGGCCATATAGTTCTAAGTGTGTTACTGCCAGTTTAACACCATTTATTATGTGTGCATTACTGCCAGTTTAACGCCATTTACTTCTATGTGCGCTACTGCCAATTTAACGCCATATAGTTTTTGCATTACTGCCAGTTTAATGCCATTTACTTCTGTGTTTAAGGCCATATAGGTCTAAGTGCGTTATTGCCAGTTTAACGCCATATAGTTCTGTGTGCGTTACTGCAAGTTTAACACCATTTATTTCTGTGTGCGTTACTGCCAGTTTAACGCCATATAGTTCTGTGTGGTGTTACTGCAATTTTAACGCCATGTAGTTTTAAGAGTGTTACTGCCAGTTTAATTCCATTTACTTCTGTGTGCGTTACTGCCAGTTTAACACCATATAGTTCTGTGTGCGTTACTGACAGTTTAACGACTTATAGGTCTAAGTGCGTTATTGCCAGTTTAACGCCATATAGTTCTGTGTGCGTTACTGCCAGTTTAACGCCATATAGTTCTAATTGCGTTACTGCCAGTTTAATGCCATATAGTTCTAAGTGTGTTACTGCCAGTTTAACACCATTTTATGTGTGCATTATTGCCAGTTTAATGCCATATAGTTATGTGTGCATTACTGCAAGTTTAACGCCATTTACATCTGTGTGCGTTACTGCCAGTTTAATGGCATATTGTTCTAATTGCATTACTGCCAGTTTAACGCCATATAGTTCTAAGTGCATTACTGCATGTTTAATGCCATATAGTTCTAAGTGCGTTACTGCCAGTTTAACGCCATTTACATCTGTGTGCATTACTGCCAGTTTAACGCCATTTACTTCTGTGTGCATTACTGCCAGTTTAACACCATATAAGAGAAATCATGCCAATGTTTATGCCACCGTCCTATATAGAGCCACAGAATTGGGTATAACCTCTAGGCCACAAGGACTAAGAGAGAGAACCAGAGTAGTGGACTTTGTCGGCATAAATGAAACTGATGGTTTCAATAATAGTCAAAAATATATATATATATTATACATGACAAGATTTGTTAAAAAAGAGACGCATAACAATGTGTCAATTGAGTAAAGGATACAACAAAAATTATATATCACAAAACAACAAAAGTGAAGTAAGACTACGCAGCTGGAGTAGGAAGTCCGAGTAGACGGTGAACCCAGCCCATAGACATAGTAGGGACTGAGTACACGATATAACATCAGAATGAAGTGAAAACAACAAAACACTATATATTAAAAACAACATAGGAAATGAGTTAACTGTGTAACAATACGCAGAGAAAAAATTGTTTAGAACAGTACATATTATATATATATATAAAAACTGATAATAACTTTGGTAGTCAAAGTAAATACGGCTGTTTCAGGTGATGAGACCAAGAGAGAGAATCAGGAACACCGGATCTCCAATATGGGTTAAGACACCGAGATATATCCTGCCACCGTATTTGTAACCGTACTAAAGAGAATATACCACAATTTGACCGTCATTACGTGTGTCTTCATTTACCGCAATTTGACC
>BLSH010536202.1:706358-722932 GCA_018402905.1 Glandirana rugosa | reverse complement strand
ATTTGTACTTCTCAGCACTCGGATTTCTATGACAGATAATTTTTACTGCCAGGTATCCGGCGTGGTGCGGGTCATTTCTTCGCCGTGTGCTGCCATTGCTTTTGGAGCCCCCATCTGGGAGACGCTGTTCCTTTGGACGGGCACAGGCTATTGTCCCCTCAGGATCACGTATCTTGGGCTTCTTCTGGTAATTATCAACCACCTATTTATCCCTTCAATGGCGGCCTTAGGAGGAATGTTTAGTTTTGGCTCTTACAATTTGTCTCCTATATTATTGTAGATTACAACAGTTTACCTACAAATAGAACGTCACTGGTCTATAATATATTGGACCAAGAAGCATTTTCCTATCTTATTAACTATAGGTAGGACATCTAATATTATAAAATACACTCAGTAAGTCCAATTAAACCATAATGGTTCTAAGTCTATCTATTGTCTACAGAGATACCTCCGCCCTGGATGCGTCGACCCCTTTACCCAAATAGTTGGGGTCTCCTGTGCCTGCCCCCCTGATGTATAGTCCCTTTCTTGGATTACAGTGAGCCACACATGAGGCAGTCTATGGTGAATATGCTTAATATAATTCTAGTGAATTACATTATATAAAATAACATGTGAAAATGTTTAATATTTATTATTTTTTGCAACTTTTTCTTTTTTGTTATGTTAACTCAAATGTTATATCTATACAATTCATAGCTTGAAGAATACAATGGTCCAGATGAAGCACGTTTGTGCGAAACGCGTCGACCTCATCCTTCAGGCTCATCTGCCACTTGGGTCGGGTATCTGTATCATCCCTGACTCATGTGCTATATTGTAGTCTTACTTCACTTTTGTTGTTTTGTGATATATAATTTTTGTTGTATCCTTTACTCAATTGACACATTGTTATGCGTCTCTTTTTTAACAAATCTTGTCATGTATAATAAATATATATTTTTTTACCATTATTGAAACCATCAGTTTCATTTATGCCGACAAAGTCCACTACTCTGGTTCTCTCTCTTAGTCCTTGTGGCCTAGAGGTTATACCCAATTCTGTGTCTTTAACACCATATAGTTCTGTGTGCGTTACTGACAGTTTAACGACTTATAGGTCTAAGTGCATTATTGCCAGTTTAACACCATATAGTTCTGTGTGGTGTTACTGCAATTTTAACGTAATATAGTTTTAAGAGTGTTACTGCCAGTTTAATGCCATTTACTTCTGTGTGCGTTGCTGCCAGTTCAACACCATATAGTTCTGTGTGCGTTACTGACAGTTTAACGACTTATAGCTATAAGTGCGTTATTGCCAGTTTAACGCCATATAGTTCTGTGTGCGTTACTGCAAGTTTAACGCCATTTATTTCTGTCTGCGTTACTGCCTGTTTAACACCATATAGTTCTGTGTGGTGTTACTGCAATTTTAACGCCATATAGTTTTAAGAGTGTCACTGCCAGTTTAATGCCATTTACTTCTGTGTGCGTTAATGTCAGTTTAACATCATATAGTTCTGTGTGCGTTACTGACAGTTTAACGACTTATAGGTCTAAGTGCGTTATTGCCAGTTTAACGCCATATAGTTCTGTGTGCGTTACTGCAAGTTTAATGCCATTTATTTCTGTGTGCGTTACTGCCAGTTTAACGCCATATAGTTCTGTGTGGTGTTACTGCAATTTTAACGCCATATAGTTTTAAGAGTGTTACTGCCAGTTTAATGCCATTTACTTCTGTATGCGTTACTGCCAGTTTAACACCATATAGTTCTGTGTGCGTTACTGACAGTTTAACGACCTTTAGGTCTAAGTGCGTTATTGCCAGTTTAACGCCATATAGTTCTGTGTGCATTACTGCAAGTTTAACGCCATTTATTTCTGTGTGCGTTTCTGCCAGTTTAACACCATATAATTCTGTGTGGTGTTACTGCAATTTTAATGTCATATAGTTTTAAGAGTCTTACTGCCAGTTTAATGCCATTTACTTCTGTGTGCGTTACTGACAGTTTAACGACTCATAGGTCTAAGTGCGTTATTGCCAGTTTAACGCCATATAGTTCTGTGTGCGTTACTGCCAGTTTAACGCCATATAGTTCTAATTGCGTTACTGCCAGTTTAATGCCATATAGTTCTAAGTGTGTTACTGCCAGTTTAACACCATTTTATGTGTGCATTATTGCCAGTTTAATGCCATATAGTTCTGTGTGCATTACTGCAAGTTTAACGCCATTTACTTCTGTGTGCGTTACTGCCAGTTTAACGGCATATAGTTCTAATTGCATTACTGCCAGTTTAAGGCCATATAGTTCTAAGTGCATTACTGCATGTTTAATGCCATATAGTTCTAAGTGCGTTACTGCCAGTTTAACGCCATTTACATCTGTGTGCATTACTGCCAGTTTAACGCCATTTACTTCTCTGTGCATTACTGCCAGTTTAACGCCATTTACTTCTGTGTGTGTTATAGCCAGTTTAACGCCATATAGCTCTGTGCGCGTTACTGACAGTTTAACACCATATAGTTCTAACTGTGTTACTGCCAGTTTAATGCCATATAGCTCTAAATGCGTTGCTGCCAGTTTAACACCATATAGTTCTAAGTGTGTTAATCTCAGTTTAATGCCATATAGTTCTAAATGTGTTACTGCCTGTTTAACACCATTTTATGTGTGCGTTATTGCCAGTTTAATGCCATATAGTATTTCATGATCGGAGCACCCTCTTGTTGTTTTTGCATCCGCTATCCTAAGTACAGTGGCCGAACGTGCAGTTGGGAATAACGAGGATATCGTTTGGATGACGCTGAATAGGTGACCCTGATCCCTGTAATGGGGGTCATGTTTCTTGGGTAAGTGCGTTGTGACACCGGTGGTTGGTGGAGGGATTTGTCACGGAAGAAAATCCTGGGAGTGTCTATATGGAATATGAATGATCCAGTGGCATTGTGTACCCCCATATATATCACCTCAACCCTTTTGAGCACATGGCACTTTATGAACTTTGCCTTTTTTAGAAATTATTTGTGTACTATCGAAGAGGCCTTTAGCCTGATTCATCATATGTTTTTATAAATGTTGTATTGATGTGATTTCATTTATGAGTGCGGTTTGCCATACTCCTACTGTTTACAAGAATATTCTGTTATACCTGCAGCTCATAGCCTCAACTGTACCCATAGCGCAGGTAAAAATTGGTTGCTGAGTTTCAGCCCCAATTTGGTTTATTGCATTTTAATCTTTTTTGAGGAACTGCCTCCATTCACCATACATCATTTTTTTTTTACCTATTCCAACACACTAGCGCCGTAGCACCCACTCCAATTCCCTCCTTCTTCGAGGTTACCTACTTTGAAGGCGTTCAATAATTTCATCTGGAACAATGTTTTTGGTATAGGTTTAATGGACACAATTAACACCCAAAGACCATTTTTTCAGCAATAAGGTGAGCGGCCATTGCTCATGGTAGTGGATTGGTGTACACAGTCTATGTGTGGAATACAACACTCATAAGGATTAGCAACACTGGGACTTTTGCATCTTGATATATATGATAAAGACTTGGAATATACTGGCACATTTTTTGCAAAATACGTTTTGGCACTTTCTTAATTGGACTTTTCACTAAAAAGATTTAAAGCATTCAAAGCATTTGGTACTTATATGTGTTTTGCACAATTCTATATTTGCACTTTATTTTGTCTTTTTTTTACACACATGTGTACTTTATTTATTTAGATATATTTATTCATCTGTGTATTTATGCATTTATTCATTTATTTGTATAGCGCTGCTCCATATCGTATTCATTAATTACCATATTTAAGTAATGACATCACCAACATTCCCCACCCTTTGTTTACATTCAGCGATTGGGTGGGGAATCTCCTAGTTGGAAGCTGAATTGCGTGAGGATGAGTCACTGGTTGCTAGCAGCCACCGGTTTCATAGCAATCCAGGGGTCCTGTCTGGGACAGCTTCCAACACATACATGCCTTAATCTGAGCAATGGTATCTCTTTGAACTGGTGGTAATCCTTTTTGAATCTGTCACAGCCATTGCGGCAGGCAAAAGTGATGTAACTGCTTTATTGATTTAGCTCCATAGAATCTTGGCTCCTGTAGCTACTGTATCTGATCTTCATTAAGAAAAACAAAGGTTTAGCTTTACAAACATAATAAAGGATCAAACTAGGGAGTAGATATGATAACATATCAAACTGGGCATCCAACACTACACCCTCAGTCCCTTCACCTCTCCCCTTTTTGATTTTAATTCTTTCTGCTTTAAAGATACCCTGTTGCCAGACCATTCATTAAAACAATCTTCCCAAAAAATGATATGTGCATTTAATGTACCTTATGCATGTTATTTTCCTTTAAAGCTGATCACCAGGTTTCCTGTGGCTTTAAATAGTTTGTTTAACCAAGTTGGCCCAAATGAACTATTTCCTTCACTAAGTGTGGCACTGGATCTAAGCACTGTATAAACTGCATTTAGCTTCAGCTACATACAGTACACAGTGCTGGGTTCTGGCTGTGAGACGGAGACTCCTGTCTCACACCCAGAACAAGACCACCAGTTTGGGTGGAGCTCAGCCATTCATAGGCAACTTTGTATTCTTTGAATAAATGTGCGTGACATAATCAACCCACGTGAGAGCGTAACGTAATTAGCCCGCCTCTCCACCTCAGCAAATCAGAGCCAATACAGTGCCTTGGTAAAAGAAATAGTTCATTTGGACAAGCTTGGTCCAAATAAACTATTTAAAACCACAGGAAACTGTGAGATCAGCTTTAAAAACCTCCCTGGTGTAGACATCAAGAAGCCAGCAGCCCCAGCACTGTCATTCAAGTGACAATATCGTAGTGATCCACCTTGTGCTATTGTTTGCCAAACGTTTGCCTACTGGATACTCATTATATTCATATCAGATACAACAGGCTATTGATTTTATTATTATTTCTCTCAACACATGTCTTCGTAGCCTTGATGAAGGAAGCAGGGGCCTTTGTAACCTTCAAACACATTGGCTGATTTTGCAGATTACAAGTGCTAATAAAATGTATTATACACATATTAATACATTGGAGCTGTCATAATTTACCATCTATTCCTTTTCTATATGACAAAAGATTTACCTGTAAACCCACACTTATTATCAAAATATACCCAGACAGAACCATCAGTTTGCCTAGAAGTCCAACGCTTCTCATTCCTATCACATTTAGGAAATGCATGGCTAGTATTGCAAAGAGAAGTTACATTATCACCACAGTTAATTTCACTTTTACAGAAAATCACATAAATCATTAGATAATAGTTGATTGAATGTTGGTCTGCACAGTTTAACATATAGGGTTTATTACCCAAAAATTCCTATTTAGAAGAAGCCTTCATGATTGTCATAACATAGTAAGCATCCTCCTATGGTGTCAGACACATGTAATAAATTGCATGCAGACGGCTACACAGGTGAAGGAGAAGTGCTCCCAGGCCCTCCACCAGTAACACCAACCGCTCACCTTAAGGAATTGATCCATATCACAGGGATCAATTATCGCCTCTGCCTTTTTGGGAAAGGCAAGCCCTTCTATGCACAGATATAGACAGATGCCTGATAAGGCTAAAACTCCCCAGTGCCTCTTCAGCTCGATTCACTGTTGGTTGAAACATAGTCTGGAACTGGTCTATCACAGTGTAAATCACCTCTTCATGATCAACTGCACATTTAATTGCCCAAAAAACATTAGAAGGTTCCTCTGGGTGGTTACTCTGGGCAATCTTCAGGGACAGTAGGTGACTTCTTTCTTCTGATGTTTCTGCTTCAACCTGTTGGCCAACACTTTTAGATTCTTCTACTGGTTCTACTCAGAGGAACCTTCACTTACTTCATACCGGAAACGGTGTGAAGTGAGTGGAACCAGTAGAAGAATCTAAAAGTGTTGGCCAAGAGGTTGAAGCAGAAACATCAGAAGAAAGAAGTCACCTAATGTCCCTGAAGATTGCCCAGAGTAACCACACGAAGGAACCTTCTAATGTTTTACGGGTAATTAAATGTGCAGTTGATAATGAAGAGGTGATTTATACTGTGATAGACCAGTTCCAGACTATGTTTCAACCAACAGTGAATCGAGCTGAAGAGGCACTGGGAAGTTTTAGCATTATCAGGCATCTGTCTATATCTGTGCATAGAAGGGCTTGCCTTTCCCAAAAAGGCAGTGGCGATAATTGATCCCTGTGATAAGGATCAATTCCTTAAGGTGAGCGGCTGGTGTTACTGTTGGCGGGCCTGGGAGCACTTCTCCTTCACCTGTGAAGTCGTCTGCATGCAATTTATTACACGTGTCTGACACCATAGGAGGATGCTTTTATGGATTCAATTATGGACTTGATAATAGATTTTGTAAATTAATTTTCCATGTGCGCTGCACAGTTGCAATTTTATTATTAATTTTAGGGATTTGATTGTGTTTAACCCTGTGTGTTCAGCTGCTTATTAATTGTCGTTTGTCTGCGCTGATTGATTTTATAAATTGTATAACATAGTAAGAACAAGATGGGATATATTGCAAGGTAAAATAATAATGTCCTAATTGACCTCCAAGCAGGTGCTTGTTCAAAATTGAAAAAAATACAACATACAAAGCAATGAAAACCTTTATATAAAGTGTGTTTATGTACAGTAGGGCTCCTAGCTAGCACACTTTCAGTTTGGCTTATTTCAAGATAATTGGAAGCAGGATGGCTCAGCTTCCCATAGCAAAATATTTCTGCTCACAATTCTCTGTTTAAAGATGCATGGCTTTTTAACTTTCATTTCCATGGATGTTTTTGTTCCTTTTCTACTTTTCCATGTGGGTGTGACATGTGGTACAATGAAATTTTAATGAGCTTTATCAACATGCATTTTATTTTATGGGAAAACACTTTTATTTCCATTGGTCTTCTTTCCTGACACTATTTTGTGATTGGGGGATATTCGTGTAAGGAAATATCCCTAATTTCAAAATGCTTGCACCAAGCCTGCTAATGTTGATGATGGTTAAGTCATTAACACTTTGAAAAGATGTCACTAAAATAGAAAGACACAGGCCCTGATTTACTATACCTCCCAAATCTACTCCAGCAGTACCTTAAAATAACTCCCAATTAAAGGCAATTACAACTTCAACTCTCACATTCGGGAGTAAAATTACTCACATGCGGTCTCTATTTGCCTGTGAAGATTCCTCTCAGATCACATGTTCTAAGCGTTGGATGTTAGCTGGGATGGAACCTGTGATTTCAGAATTCCTCCATTTAATACTTGTATGCAAGTTCATTGCCATAAAAAAAAAAAAAATTACCCCCCCCCCCCCTCTCTAATTTTAACAGCCGTAGCCCCCAGAGGACATGTCTGAATAGAAAAAAAAGAGTCAAAATTTTTTTTTTCATGAGCAGTGGTTTTAATAATGGTTAAAGTGAAAAAAAAAATATTCCTTTAACCACTTCAGCCCCGGAAGGAATTCGCACTTTAGGACCAGAGCACTTTTTGCGATTTGGCACTGCGTTGCTTTAACTGACAATTGCGCGGCCATGCAGCGTTGTACCCAAATGAAATGTGCGCCCTTTTTTGCCCACAAATAGAACTTTCTTTTGGTGGTATTTGATCTCCTCTGTGTCATTTCTGATCGCCGCTCTAAATAAAACTACTATTTTTCAAAATAACCAGTTTTTCTTAGTTTTTGCTAAAATACAAATCCAATTGTAAAAAAATAAAAATAATTTCATTTACTTGTTTTTGGCCAAATTATATTCTTCCTCCTATCTTTGTTAAAAAAAAATTGCAATCGGCGTTTATTGTTTTGTTTGCGCAAAAGTTGCTGCGTTTAGGGATGATGCAAATTAATTTCTGGAGTTGAATTTTTTTACATTTTTTTACTAGTAATGGCAGCGATCTGCGATTTTTAGCGGCACAGCAATATTGCGGCAGACATGTTGGACCATTTAGACCTTTTTTTTGGACCATTGGCATTTATACAGCGATCAGTGCTATAAAAATGCACTGCTTACTGTAGAAATGCCATTGGCAGTGAAGGGGTTAACCTGGAGAGGGTTAACTGTGTTCCCTATGGGGAGTTCTAACTGTATGGGGGCTGGGCTGCCAGGGAGAGGGAAGTGATCACGGCTTCCATATACAGGAAGCCTGTGATCACCGCCCTTCCCCCTCTGTCCGAACGAAGATCCATGTTTACATACACGGATCTCCGTTCTTTCACTGCAGAGGGGTCATCGTGGGTAGCCGGCGGCAATCGAGTCTGCCCTACCCACTCCCTGCCCCCCCCCGTAACACAGTGAGCGCGCGAGCGTGCCTCCGGCAGCACGCGCGCGCTCACAATGCTAGTCATCAACGCTGCCGACAGGTGAGGGCGGTTTGCAATAACGAACCACTTTGCCGCCGTCACGCTGCGGCAGGCGGGCGGCAAGTGTTTAAATATTGTGCTTGATGGGTCCCCTTAGTATGGATCTCTGTGATGTTTAGAACAGTGGCACCGCAAAATTACATTTGTAAAGGAAAAATTGTCATTTAAAATCGGTCGTGGCTGGAATGTATTGCTGGTTCCCAGCAATATAGATAAAGATCACTGAAAAAGTATTGTGTTGGGGGTCCCACCCAGTTCATACTAGGCCCTTCAGGTCTGGTATGGATTTTAAGGGGAACCCCACACCAAATTGATAAAAAATGGTGTTGGGCCCCCCAAAATCCAAACCAGACCCTTATGCGAGCACGCAGCCCTGGCATGGCGGGGGGTTGAGGACGAGCGAGTGTGCCCCCTCCCAACCTTATCAGGTCACATGCCCTCAACATGGGGAGGGTGCTTTGTGGTCTGGTTTGCATTGTGGGGGACCCCAACGCCATTTTTTCCAAAATTTAGCATGGGGTTCCCCTTAAAATACATACCAGACCTGAAGGCCCTGGTGCGGACTTTGCGGGGGACCCCTACCCAACATTTATGTTTAATTTTGGCGTTGAGTTCCTCTTAAAATCTATGCCAGACCCTTATCAGAGCGTGTATGCACTGTATATAGTCTACACAGTGGTGTAGTGGTTAGCACTTTTGCCTGGGAGCAAATAGGTCACTGGTTCAAATCCCAACCACAACAATACCTACCTGGAGTTTGCATGCTCTCCCTGTGTCTGTGTGGGATTCTTCCAGTTTCCTCCCAAAGACATGCAGGTAGGTAAATTAGATCCTGTTTAAATTGGCCCTAATATATATATATATATATATATATATATATATATATATATATATATGAATGTGAGTTAGGGACCATAGATTGTAAGCTCCTTGAGGGTAGGGACTCATGTGAATGTACAATATATATGTAAAGCGACAGCACTATATGAGTACCTGAAATAAACAAATACACTGAATGCAGCGTATTATATATACCATACTGTACATATATATGCCACTGCCTAACCTTTTGCTATCTCCGCAAATGTTTTTACTATATTCGGCCTCTGTGTAAGTGGCCTTATATAGTGTGGGCGTGGACTTAGACCCACTGAGCAATGATTGGGCAAAGGCACCCTTCCTTTGGCCAATCATGGCTCTCACAGCAGAGCATGCTGTGATTGGCCAAAGCACGCAGGTCATGTGCATTCTTTGGCCAATCAGCAGGCGGCATTCCCCCACAATTTCACTGCATTATGGGCCATTCAAATCTCCCACCACCGCCCCATAATATTCAGGATTCGGCAACCCCCCACTGTTCGATTCGAACATACTTTTGAGTCAAACTATCCCTATTGACCATGGATGTACATCGCGACACACTTTTTTAACAAAAAAGATGGGACAAAAAATGTCCCCATTTTTAACCACTTCCCGACCGCCGTATGCAAAATGACGGCCGGGAAGTGGCTCAGTTATCCTGACTGGACGTCATATGATAAGGATAACAAGCCGCCGCGCGCCCGGGGGGCGTGCATCGCGGTGATCGGTGGTGTGGGAGGTCAGTCTGACCCCCCGCAATACCGATCTCGGTAAAGCGCTTCAATCCGAAGCACTTTACCATGTGACCAGCCGTGACCAATCACGGCTGGTCACAGTGTAACACAGGAAAGCCGTTTATCGGCTTTCCTGTACTCAGGTCTGCAGACCTGAGGAGTGGAGAGCCGATCGGCTGCATCCCTGACAGAGAGGGTTTGTGCTGATGATTTATCAGCACAGCCCTCCCTTGGATCGCCACCCTAGACCACCAGGGAGCCTGCCCAAGGACCACCAGGGATATGCCCACCCAGGACCACCAGGGAGCCAACCTGGACCACCAGGGAGACCCCCCCCCAGACCACCAGGTAAGTGACATAGTGCCCAGTGTGGATGGCGCTCAGTGCCAGCTTCAGATGCCACCCTAGACCACCAGGGAATGAGCCCGTATCAGTGTATATGCCCACCAGTGCCCCTATCAGTGCCCACCAGTGCCCCTATCAATGCATACCAGTGCCACATATGAGTGCCCACCATTGCCGCCTATGAGTGCCAATCAGTGCTGTCTATGAGTGCCATCAGTGCCGCTTAGCAGTGTCCGTCAGTGCTGCATATCAGTGCCCATCAGTGCTGTATATCAGTGCCACCTCTCAGTACCCATCAGTGCTGCTTATCAGTGCCGCCTAACAGTGCTCATCATCGCTGCATATAAGTGCCTCATCATCAGTGCCACCTCATCAGTGCCAATCAGTACTGCCACATGAGTGCCCGTCAGTGTAGCCTCATCAGTGCCCACCAGTGATGGAGAAAATTTACTTATTTACAAAGTTTTGTGACAAAAATAGAGAATTTTTTTTTTCAAAATTTTCGGTCTTTTTTTATTTGTAGCCCAAAAAATAAAACCGCAGGGGTGATCAAATACCACCAAAAGAAAGCTCTATTTGTGAGAACAAAATGATAAAAAATCTGTTTGGGTGCAGCATCGCACGACCGCGCAATTGTCATTCAAAGCGCAACAGCACTGAAAACTGAAAATTGGTCTGGTAGTAAAGTGTTCTAAGTGCATAGTATTGAAGTGGTTAAATACATTTTTACACTTTTTATGTGAATGGGCATGATGTACCCAATACCCATTCACATAGGGGGCCAGGATCTGGTGGCCCCCTTGTTAACGGGGGGACTTCCACATTTCGATCAGCCCCCCAACCACCACGGTTGTCAGGAAGAGGCCCTTGCCCCCATCAACATAGGTACAAAAGGCTTTGAGGGGGGTGGGGGGCACACAGAGCCCCCCCGCAAAGCACACACCCAATCATGTTAACCACTTGCTGACCGTCAACCTCAGGTTGACGGCAACAAGGTGGCTCTCCTGGGCAAACCGCCGTCATCTGACGGCGGCTGCCAGATCGCACACTGTGAGCGCGCCCGCGGAGGGCCAGGGAGCAGGTGCAGTGGACTCGATCTCCGCCGGCTACCCGCGATGCCCCCCCCCCGGAGTGAAAGAACGGAGGTCCGTGTAAGTAAACACGGACCTCCGTTCTGTGAGAGGGGGAAGGGCTATGATCACAGCCTTCCTCTACATGGAAGCTGTGATCACTTCCCTTCCCCAGCCAGGGCAGCCCACACACAGTTAGAACATGCCCAGGGAACACAGTTAACCCTTAGAGCGCCCCCTACAGGTTAACCCCTTCACTGCCAATGATATTTACACAGTAATCAGTGCATTTTTATAGCACTGATCGCTGTATAATTGCCAATGGTCCCAAAAAAGTGTCAAAATGTTCCGACATGCCCGTTGCAATATCGCAGTACCGCTAAAAATCGCAGATCGCCACCATTACTAGTAAAAATAAAAAATAAAAAAATAAAAACCCCAGAAATTAATTCTCATCATCCGTAAACGCGGCAACTTTTGCGCAAACCAATCAATAAACGCCGATTGCGATTTTTTATCACAAATATGAGGAAGAATATAAATCGGCCAAAACCGATGAAAAAAAAATGTTTTATTTATTTTTTTGGATCTGTATTTTAGCAAAAAGTAAGAAATTTGGGTTTTTTTGCAAAATTCTTTTGTTTATAGCGGCGATCAGAAATGACGCAGCGGTGATCAAATACCACCAAAAGAAAGCTCTATTTGTGGGAAAAAAAGGACGCAAATTTTGTTTGGGTACAACGTCGCATGACCACGCAATTTTCAGTTACGCAGTGCCGTATCGCAAAAAGAGCTCTGGTCAGGAAGGGGGCAAATCCTTCCGGGGCTGAAGTGGTTAAAGGCATGTGGCCTGGTTTGTTGCAGGAGGGGGGCAGTCCCTCACTTGTCCCCCCCATCCTGACCTCCAGGCTGCATGCATAGAAAGGGTCTGGAGTTTGGGGGAATCCCCCTGCATTTTGTAATACAATTTGGAGTGGGCTTCCCCTTAAAATCCACCCCTGAGCCAAAGGGCTTGGTATGGATTGGGAGGACAATACATTTTAGCCGCAAGTTAAAATTACATTTTTCATCAATGTAGGGGAGGATGTGGGAGCTATATGTGGTGTGGGTGGGGTTCATTGAATTATTTGGCATCACCACACAATCGCTTGCAGCCCATGTGCACACAGCACTTCCTGTTTCCAGCCATATTATACTTCCTGCTGATATATATCTGTAATGACTATGCAAATATAAATGAGAAGAGGACTTCTCAGTGCTGGTTCACACTAGTGCGATAGGGGAATCCTGCAAATCTGCTGCGGGTTCCCGCATCGCACGCAACTTAGATAGTTCCCACTGCCATATGCAGACTGCTAGGTGTGTCAATAGAAAGCTGAGATCCCCAAATCAGTTTGCAGATCGCACTGCAAACTGCACATTCAGACAGGAATCAGATTGCATGGATGTGAACACCCATGTGATCTGATTCTGCTCCATAACAAAAAAAAAAGGGTCCCGTGCGAGTTTGGTCAGGATGCGATGCGAATTCAGCCATACTATCTGTATGGCTGAATTTGCATAGCACAGATCGCATGCAATTTGCACTGCAGTGCAAATCACATCCGATCTCGGACACCACAGCAGTGTGAACCGGCCCTGAGGAAGGTAATCCACTTCCCCAAAACCACCACCCCCCAAAACTAATTAAAGTTACAAAACAGAACAAGCAAAATCCATTTAATTTTATTTTGCCAACAGAAACACCTACATATTTACTGGCATTAAAGTATTTGCAGTATATACACATTTAGCAAAACATCAATTGGGTTCAAAGGGTCCTGCTCATAGGAGCTTACAATCTAAAATTGGACTAAACCTTACAGTGGACAATTTTAGTTTCAGCGTCCATAACTGCACACACATTTTATAAAATGACTAAACACCCACAGGACATTAGCTGCAAAATTACAGAAAGATAATTAAGTCATTCTAACAAAGCATTACAACATAATATTAAAAAGGCACATATTAAACCAAGAACATTGAGTATAAGACAAACAATACACACCCCAATCAGACAGCATGGTAAAATCAAGCCACTTTTGATGGTCAAAATGCACAATCATTTCAGCAAACAATCAGCTCTAGTAAAACATTTGTCATTAGCAAAATATCATTGCTTCTTCCACAAAAACCACATCACCAAACCTGACCTCTCATCAGGCCAAACCAGCACCCCCTACTGAAGTCCCTTATATAAGCTAGCACTGACACATGCCCAATAGAAGTACACGCCCACCAGTATCTTTCAATCTGTCTTTTCCAATTTATTTCACCTGAGAGGCTGCCATACTAATACTATTTGCTGTGTTAACCCTTGGCTATGTTCATCAGATCAGTATAAGTCCAGGACAAAATTCTAAAGCCTCGTACACACGGTTCGACGGTCGTATACAACAAGTCGTACGAACGACCGTTGTATGTGAAATCGATCGTTAGTACGCACAATTAGAATAGCCTACGTACAACAGGAGTTGTATGAGCAGACTACAAAACTTGGTAGTACCAACAAGCGGTTGTACGACCGTTATATCGTGTGTACAGAGAAGTTGGTCCAACAAGTTGTATTGTGTAAAACACGCATGCTCAGAAGTCAGGAACGGCCGGACACTAATTACATGCACCTGAACTTTTTCTTTATACGTTCATAACACATCACTATGTTCGGCTTGGTTGAATGTTGGTTGTAAGATCGTTTAGTGCATGTCAGTATGCAAGTTACATTATCCAACATGCGATTTGGTCCATTTGGTTGTACGACCGTCGAACCGTGTGTACGAGGCTTAAGGCCCCGTACACAAGGTACAATGGTTGTACAACCAAACGTCCAACTTTGGACCAAGTTGGATGTTGGCTGTTGTGTCTCGCGTACAGACATGCACTAAGCGATTGTACAACCAAGCCTAATGTAGTGATGTGTTACGAGCGTATAACGAGGAAGCTCAGGTGAATGTGATTTGTGAATTAGGAATGTAGGTTTCCCAGAATGGACACTTCTGAGCGTTCCTGACTTCTGAGCATGCCTGTTTTGCCCGTACTTTGTTGGACCAACTTCTCTGTACACATGGTACAACGGTCATAGAACCGCTTGTTGTACAACCAAAGTTTTCTAGTCTGCTCATCCAACTTCAGTTGTACAACCGTTGTATGACGGTTGTTCTAATCATGCGTACTAAAGCCTCGTACACACGGTTCGACGGTCGTACGACCGAACGGACCAAATCACATGTTGGATAATGTAACTTGCATACTGACATGCACTAAACGATTGTACAACCAACATGCGACCAAGCCGAACGTAGTGACATGTAATGAACTTATAAAGAGAAAGTTCAGGTGCATGTAATTAGTGTCCGGCCATTCCTGACTTCTGAGCATGCGTGTTTTGCAGAGTACAACTTGTTGGACCAACTTCTCTGTACACACGATACAACAGTCATACGACCGCTTGTTGGTACTACCAAGTTTTCTAGTCTGCTCATACAATTCCTGTTGTACGACCGTCGTAGTAGGCTGTTCTAATCGCGCGTACTTACGATCGATTTCTCATACAACGGTCGTTCGTACGACTTGTTGTATACGACCGTCGAACCATGTGTACGAGGCTTTACAGTCAGATGATCGTACAACAAGCTGGTTGTACAACCGTTGTACTGTGTGTACGGGGCTTAAGTCAGTGGTTATCAACCCTGTCCTCAAGTACCCCCAACAGGTCATGTTTTCAGGCTTTCTATTATTTTGCTCAAGTGATTTGATCAGTTTCACTGCCTTGGTAATTACCACAGTTGTTTCATCTGAGGGAAATCCTGAAAGCATGACCTGTTGGGATGCCTTGAGGACTGGAGTTGAGAAACACCTGATGCAAGCAACAGTTTTCTAACCAGATGAACCTGTGCAGTGTAAACCCTACAATTTGAAATGTCCAAGTCCCTGGCTGCAATGAGCTTCCAATTTAAAGTCCCAAAATAACTTGCTTACATTACAGACTATTTGGACAGGAGACTAATAAAATGCCAGCCTGTCTTTAGATTGTAGTGAGAAACCCAACCAGGGGTTTATTATAAACTTTAACACAAGCATTAGCATATCCGGGACATGAACCAGCAACCTTTCGGGCGCTAGGTGGTTTTGCTAGCCACTAAGCTATTGAGCAGTGAGCACATGTGTTGTCCATTGCTTTGGTGTGAACAGCCCTAAGTCCATAGCCATGCTCAGTATCACAAGTATTATACAACAGATTGAAGTATTGGGAAATGTGTCTTTACACACACATGAACTATAACGGCAGCCCAGGGTTCAGTATAGAGTTGGGCCACCATTTGCAGCTATAACAGCTTCAACTCTTCTGGGAAGGCTGTCCATAAGGTTTAGGAGTGTATCTATGAGAATTTTTGTTCATTCTTCCAGAAGTGCATTTGTGAGGTCAGGTACTGATGTTGGATAAGAAGGCCTGGCTTGCAGTCTCTGCTCTAATTCAGCAAAAAAGGTGTTCTATCAGGTTGAGGTCAGGACTCTGTGCAGGCCAGTCATGTTCCTCCATACCAACCTCCCTCGTCCATGTCTTTATGGACCTTGCTTTGTGCACTGGTGCGCAGTCATGTTGGAACAGGAAGGGGCCACCCCCAAACTGTTCCCACAAAGTTGGGAGCATGAAATTGCCCAAAATGTCTTGCTGATGCCTTAACCACTTACCAACCGGAAGGTTTTGCAGCTTTAGGACCAGAGCACTTTTTGCGATTCGGCGCTGCGTCGCTTTGACTGACAATTGCGCAGTCGTGCGACGTTGTACACCCATGTTGCAGCGTGCTGACGCGTTAACAGTCAGTTTCGCTGCGTCGCGGCTTAGCGTTTTTCACGAGACCAGGATTTCGACGTTTTGGAAGGCCAACCATTCACCAATTCCGTAGTCGTTCTGTAAAACCCGTTAAAGTACGAGGGTTGAAACACCCTTGTCAAACCCCCACCGGGGAAGGACAAGGTTGTACTGACGCGTGGTCACGTGTTTCGTTCCAGGTATTTCTGTACCTGCTCCCTCCAACCATACCTCCTTGTACTGACCGGACGTGTCTCAGGACTGGAGTTGGACTATCTTGTGGAAAAAACGACTTAATCTCGTCTCTGACGTTCGGTCCGGAA
>BLSH010536202.1:691659-706144 GCA_018402905.1 Glandirana rugosa | reverse complement strand
CAGTGACAGAGATCAGTAGATCTCTCATGCCCCACTGACAGGGCGGGGAACCGCCGTGTTTACATCGGCGGTTCCCCGTTCTTTTCCCTGTAGCCGCTCATCACGGCTCGCCGGCGGACATCGGGTCCGCCCGAGCCGCGGGCACACTCCTCAGGAGTGCGGCGGGTGCGCGCGCGCGCCCCCTGGTGGCCAAAATGCGAATCGCCGCTTATTTACGTCGATTCGCGCCCAGCTCCCCGACTGCCGTCGTGAAAAGACGGCGCGCGGTCGGGAAGCAGTTAAGAGTTCCCTTCACTGGAACTAAGGGGCCAAGCCCAACCCCTGAAAAACAACCCCACACCATAATCCCCCCTCCACCAAATGATTTGGACCAGTGCACAAAGCAAGATCCATAAAGACATGGATGAGTGAGTTTGGGGTGAAGGAACTTGACTGGCCTGCACAGAGCCCTGACCTTAACCAGATAGGACACCTTTTGGCTGAATTAGAGCGGATATTGTGAGCCAGGCCTTCTCAGCCAACATTAGTGCCTGACTTCATGAATGCACTGCTGGAAGAATGACCAAATACTACCATAGACAAACATCCTAAACCTTATGGACAGCCTTCCCAGAAGAGTTGAAGATGTTACGGCTGCAAAGGCTGGGATGCCATTAAAGATCATGTGCGTGTAAAGGCAGGCATCCCCATTGCCTAGCTTGTATATCTGGCAAGATTTGCAATGGTGTTGGAACCCTCCTACACATAAATACTACATTTAGCCATAATTTAGGTAAGGCCCTGAGTCATGTTTAACAACATAGAGAGGACAAACAACATCTCTATATAAAGCAACGTGCTTGGGAATCGAACCCAGGACGTCTCCAATGGTTGACAGAATTGTTACCTTTTAAACCACAGGGCTTACACATGTCAAGGCCTCCTACACATAAATACACAGGTACTGCATGTCTAGGAATATATAGGACTTACATTAGTCAGGAGTAAATATTCTAAATGTAATCTGAGATTTTTGATGGTTCTTGCTGCGTGAGCATAGAATATATGAATTATTATATAATAAATTATTATATAATAAAAAAAATAATTATATTAAAGTTATGCTCAGATTTTTGGTAATGACATTTTTATTTCTGATGTTGGTACACATATCAAATTTTTGGGGCTCAAATTAGGATCATTTGAAAAGAATAAAAAAAAAAATGGGACTAATTTTAAATTTCCATAAGCAATGGTATTGTTTGTGGTTTGTAAAGACACCTTTGAGAGAAAGATACATTTCATCTCAACATGAAATGGATTTATTTGATAAAGTAACAATTGTACCATTAGAATGAATGGCAGAAACTTGCACTTGGCAAAATAACTCTCCTCTTCACTCCCAAAAAATGTGCGTAATATAACTCTCATTTTGGTATTTACTAACTACTCAAGGAATTACTCCATGAGAGTTATTTTGAGAGTTGTTTTGTATCTGAGCATGCTCAGTTGTGCTCAGCTGTGCTCTGTGCCTAGGAGTAAGGCGGCGGGGAATTGATCTCTTCTCAGACTTTTTAAGATATTTCAGTGTAGAAATCACTTTTTCACAAAGTTTAAAAGCAGATTATCTTTAAACAGTATACCACATATTTTAGCACAATTTAGGAGATCAGATCATGCTCCAAACATTATTTCTAGTTGCACAACTCCAGGTCTGGACTGGAGTAAGGAGTTATCTGTGACCTGGGAGCTTTAGTGAATTCCATTTTGGGTGTAAAACTACTCCAGAGCTATTGTGAATACCGTTGTAGCTCTATTTAGCACCATTTGCCATTTTTGAGAGTTAAATAGCTCTCAGGAGTAAATTTACTCCACTGAACGCTTTAGTAAATAAACCCCACAGTGTTTGGTGCAGCCCACTGTTTTGCAGAGTTAGAAAAAATACACTTTTGGAGATCATTTTTTGGAATACAAATACTGCACGTGTTCATAAGAATGTAAATGTTGACGTTCTTTCTTTTTATGGTATTTAATTTTTTCTTTCTTAAAGAATACTTATGCTTCCTTTCCATCCCATTACTATTTATATCTTGATCAGCGGGTGATCCGATGCAGGCTTACAAGTAGGCTATGGAGAAAGTTGTGATCAGTTTAAAAGGGTAGAAGGACCATCAACTGCTGAGGGCTGTGGCTCCTGCAGCATGTCACCAACTGATCTGGGTTATGTACCAGGGATGTAAATAGTAATTGGGGGGGGGGGGAGGTGAGTTGCTAGGCTTACATAGTTTAAAGCTAGACTTACCATTTAACCCACAGTCACACAACTGTAACAAAACATATATATAACCCCTTGATCTTCAACTGAATTTAAGTAGGAATTTGTTTTACTATATGTAATCTTTTTCCTCCACTTGAAAACACATGTGGATGCAGTTTTTTCCTTATATCTACACCATTTTTTAACATAGGGTCAAAGTCGGACCGTTTGTCTGTGAACAGAGATCCGACTTTGATCCCGACAATGCCAGCCACTTTGTGCTCTGGGGATTTTGAAGGGGAACTCCACGCCAAATTTGAAAAAGAAAAACTGGCATGGGGTCCCCCTCCAGGAGCATACCAGGCCCTTTGGTCTGGTATGGATTTTAAGGGGGACCCCCATGGCAAAAAACGGCATGGGGTCCCCCCCACAATCCATACCAGACCCTTATCCGAGCACGCAGCCCGGGAGGCCAGGAAAGGGGGTGGGGACGAGCGAGCGCCCCCCCCTCCTGGACCATACCAGGCCACGTGCCCTCTTCTGAGGGGTCTTCTTTCTTCTCCTTCTCTGCGGCGTCTTCTACTCTTTTGCCGGTCTTCTCCGCTGTCCTCTTCCCTCTCTTCTTCTCCCCATGTTGACACGACGGGATCTCCTTCACGAATGTCCTCTCCGCTCTGTGCTGTGCCTTATATTGGCATGGGGTGTGGCCACCAGATGACATCACCCGGAGGCCCCGCCCCACATGATGTCACAGCTCCACCACCAGGATGTGACCACATATGGGGCGGGGCCTCCGGGTGATGTCATCTGGTGGCCACACCCCATGCCAATATAAGGCACAGCACAGAGCGGAGAGGGCATTCGTGAAGGAGATCGCGTCGTGTCAACAAGCGGAGAAGACCGGCAAAAGAGCAGAAGACGCCGCAGAGAAGGAGAAGAAAGAAAACCCCTCAGAAGATGAAAGACCACGCAAAAGAGCCGAAGAAAAAAGAGCCAGAGAGGGGAGAAGACCGCCGGAGCAGATTTAATAAAATATTTTAAAAAGCTGTGTGTTTTTATGTGTACATATTTCTTTCCAGGTAAATGGGTAGGGGTACGATGTACCCCATACTCATTTACATAGGGTGGGGGGCTGGCATCTGGGGGCCCCCTTGTTAAGTCCCCGCCCGCAGACCCCGACAACCAACGGCCAGGGTTGTCGGGAAGAGGCCCTTGTCCTCATCAACATGGGCACAAGGTGCTTTGGGGTGGGGGGCGCAGAGCCCCCCTGCCCCAAAGCACCCATACTCCCCATGTTGAGGGCACGCAGCCTGGTATGGTCCAGGAGGGGGGGCGCTCGCTCGTCCCCACCCCCTTTCCTGGCCTCCCGGGCTGCGTGCTCGGATAAGGGTCTGGTATGGATTTTGGGGGGGACCCCACGCTGTTTTTTCAGCATGGGGTTCCCCTTAAAATCTGTACCAGACCAAAGGGCCTGGTATGCTCCTGGAGGGGGACCCCATGCCAGTTTTTTAAAAAAAAATATGGTGTGGAGTTCCCCTTCAAGATCCCCAGAGCCCAAGTCGTGCCAAAGTCGGATCAGTGAAGACACTGATACGACTTTGATCCGACTTCAATGCCTTTCAATGGGCTGAAGTAGGATCAAAGTCGGACAAAAGTAGTACAGGAACCTTTTACTTTGAAAAACACATGTCGGAGCAGTTAAGACGGCTCTCATAGGGAATCATTGTTTTTGTGACGTAATGCAACTTGTGCTCTTCATGTCGGTCCGAGAATCGGACTAGTGTGAACCCAGCCTAAGAAGTTTGTCAACCACCTGAATGTGGTTAGGTTTCAAATTTGCCAAGACATTTCTCAATTACATTCTTGAATGCTTTCCAGGTAATTTTCTCTGGCCTCACCAACAGATCTTCGAATCTCTTGTCATTAGTGACGTATCTAAACTGCGGACCAACAAAAATGCCTTCCTTAATTTTGGCAATAATTATTCTTGGAAACCTCTGTCTCAAATAACAAAAACCTTCATCTTCCTAGTTCATCATATGTGAATTGGTGGCAAAAATATCTTTGTTGGATCAACAAGTGGCTTATGTATCACATGTCTCTGTCCTGAAACCTACATTTTTGGCCATTTCTTTTTAACCACTTCAATACAGGGCACTTTTACCCCCTTCCTGCCCAGATCAATGTTCAGCTTTCAGTGCTCTCACACTTTGAATGACAATTGCTCAGTCATGCTACACTGTACCCAAACAAAATTTTTATCATTGTTTTCATATAAATAGAGCTTTTTAGGTTTTTAATTTTTTTTCTCCGTTATAAGTGAAAAAAGAGCGAAAATGTTATTAAAAAAGTACTTTTTAAAATTTCTATTATAACATTTTGCAAATAAGTAATTTTTGTTCATACATTTGGGCCAAAATGTATATTGCTACATATCCTTGGTAAACAATTAACCCAAATTTGGTGTATATTATTTAGTCTGTATGAAAGTTGTAGAGTCTACAAGCTATGGTACCAATCATTGAAAATCGATCATACCTGATATACTGACGGCTTATCTCATTTCTTTTTGGAAAAAGGCATGATGAATGAGTATTTGAAGTTGGAATTTTTTCCCCCCAATTCTTAGGAAAATTAAGAATTTTGTTTTTTTGTTACACAAAATTGTCATATTAACAGGTTATTTCTCACACACGGAATATGCATACTTGTAATGACACCCCAAAAAACATTCTGCTACTCACCCTGAGTATGGCGATACCACAAGGGTGAGACTTTTACACAGCCTGGCGACATACAGAGGCCCAACATCCAAGTAGCTCTTCCAGGCGTTCTAGGAGCATAAATTACACATCTAATTTTCTGGCTACCTATCACACTTTTGAAAGCCCTGGGGCACCAGGACAATGGAATTACCCACAAAATGACCCCATTTTGGAAAGCAAACACTCCAACAAATATCCTATGAGGCATAATAAGTCTTTTGAACATGTCATTTTTTTTACAAGTTTTTAGAAAATGTGGAAAGAAAATAAAAAAGCATTTTTTGACACAAAGTTTATACACTACTGCTACTACAACACACAATTTATACAATACACATAGCATGTACATAGAAAAAATTAAACCCCAAAATACATTCTGCTACACATCCTGAGTATGGCCATATCACATGTGTGAGACTTTTACATAGCCTGGCCACATTATTATTTTTATTAATATTATAAAAGATTTATATAGTGCCAACAGTTTGCATAGCTCTTTACAACATGAGACAGACAATACAGTTACAATACAATTCAATACAGGAGGAATCAGAGGGCCCTGCTTGTTGCAGCTTAAAATCTAGAAGGGAGGGTCATGGAGAAAATCCAAAAAGTACAGTTGTTAGGTTGGGCAGAGGAGGGTTTTCAGGGATCGTCTAAAAGCAAACAGAGTAGGAGATAATCTGACAGATTGGGGTAGGGAATTCCATAGGATCAGTGAGGATCTGGAAAAGTCCCAGAGGGGAACATGGGAGAAGGTGACAAGGGAGCTAGAGAGGAGAATGTCTTGGGAGGAACGAAGAGAATGATTAGGTTGGTATTTTGAGACTAGGCTAGTGATGTAGGTGGGGCTGAGTTGTGAATGGCTTTGCAATTTGTTGTTAGTATTTTGAATGTAATTTACTGGGTGAGCAGAAGCCAGTGGAGGGATTGGCAGAGAGGAGTAGCAGCAGCAGTTGGTATGGTGGATGAGCCTGGCAGCAGCATTCATGATGGACTGAAGGGAGGATAGCAAATGTAAAGGTAAACCAATGAGAAGGGAGTTGCAATAGTCAAGGCAAGAGATGACCAGGGAGTGAACTAGGAGCATTGTGGTGTCATTGATAAGAAAGGGGCATATTTTGGAGATGCTGCAGAGATTGAGGTGGCAAGATTGGGACAGTAATTAGATTTGGGGTCTAAAAGATAGATCAGAGTCCAGGATTACACCTAGAACCGTGGCATGTGGGAATGGGCTGATAGTTGTGCCATTAATTGTGACAGAGAGATCAGGGGCAGAGGCACGTGGGGGTGGAAATATTATGAGCTCGGTTTTGGATAGATTGAGGAAATGGAGTGACATCCAGGCTGATAAGTTTGTTAGTAAATTAGTGATACATAAGGAGACAGAAGGAGTGAGCTGAGAGGAAGAGGGAAAAATGTGGTTGTCGTCAGCATAGAGATGGTATTGGAAGTTGTGGGAGGCTATCAGCTGACCCAGGGAGGAGGTGTAGATCAAGAATAGGAGAGGTCCAAGAACAGAACCTTGGGGAACTCCAACAGAGAAAGGAAGAGGAGAGGAGGAAGTAAAAGTATAAGGTGCGGTTGGATAAGTAGGAAGAGAACCAGTGGAGAGTACAGTTAAGGCCAAAGACCAAAGGCGTGGAGATTTTTGAGGAGGAGGTGGTCAACCATGTCAAAGGCAGCAGAAAGGTCCAGGAATAGGAGTACAGAATAGTGTCCATTGGTTTTTGCCATTAGTATATTGTTTGTTAGTTTTAGGGGGGCAGTTTCTGTGACATGTTGAGGGCGAAATCCAGACTGAAGGGGATCAAGACAGAAGAGGCCACATACAGTGGCCCAGCACCCAAGTAGCATCTTCAGGTATTCTAAGAGCATAAATTACATATCTAATTTCCTGACAATCTATCATACCTTTGAAGGTCCTGGAGCACCAGGACAACGGAAACAACCACAAAATGACCCCATGAGACAGGTACTCAGTTACTCTGATCGGCTGCAGATAGGTACTCAGGTACTCTGGGCTGGAGACATGTACTCAGATACTCTGATGGGCTGGAGACAGGTACTCGGGTACTCAGATGGGCTAGAGACAGGTACTCAGGTATTCTGATGGGCTGCAGATAGGCACTCAGGTACTCAGATGGGCTGGAGACAGGTACTCAGGTACTCTGATGGGCTGCAGATAGGTACTCAGATGGGCAGGAGACAGGTACTCGGGTATTTTGATGGGCTGCAGATAGGTACTCAGATGGGCAGGAGACAGGTACTCGGGTATTTTGATGGGCTGCAGATAGGTACTCAGTTACTCTGATCGGCTGCAGATAGGTACTCAGGTACTCTGGGCTGGAGACATATACTCAGGTACTCTGATGGGCTGGAGACAGGTACTTGGGTACTCAGATGGGCTAGAGACAGGTACTCAGGTATTCTGATGGGCTGCAGATAGGTACTCAGGTACTCAGATGGGCTGGAGACAGGTACTCAGGTACTCTGATGGGCTGCAGATAGGTACTCAGGTACTCTGATGGGCTGCAGATAGGTGCTCGGGTACTCTGATGGGCTGCAGATAGGTACTCGGTTACTCTGATGGGCTGTAGATAGGCACCCGGTTACTCTGATGGGCTGCAGAGAGGTACTCGGGTGCTCTGGGCTGGAGACAGGTATTCAGGTACTCAGATGGGCTGGAGACAGGTACTCGGGTATTTTGATGGGCTGCAGATAGGTACTCAGTTACTCTGATCGGCTGCAGATAGGTACTCAGGTACTCTGGGCTGGAGACATGTATTCAGGTACTCTGACGGGCTGGAGACAGGTACTCGGGTACTCATATGGGCTAGAGACAGGTACTCAGGTATTCTGATGGGCTGCAGATAGGTACTCAGGTACTCTGATGGGCTGCAGATAGGTGCTCGGGTACTCTGATGGGCTGCAGATAGGTACTCAGTTACTCTGATAGGCTGTAGATAGGTACCCAGTTACTCTGATGGGCTGCAGAGAGGTACTCGGGTGCTCTGGGCTGGAGACAGGTACTCGGG
Organism: Glandirana rugosa; assembly: GCA_018402905.1. NCBI lineage: Eukaryota > Metazoa > Chordata > Amphibia > Anura > Ranidae > Glandirana > Glandirana rugosa. Next base: position 698,105 of record BLSH010536202.1, on the reverse strand, counting down.
TACTCTGATGGGCTGGAGACAGGTACTTGATACTCTGATGGGCTGGAGGCAGGTACTCGGGTACTCTGATGGGCTGGAGACAGGTACTCGGTACTCTGATTGGCTGGAGGCAGGTACTCGGGTACTCTGATGGGCTGAAGACAGATACTCAGATGAGCTTACAGACAAGTGCTCTGATGGGCTTACAGACTGGTCCTCTTTATTTTGGGGCAATCTAGGCACAGTACTGTACACTATAACATAGTAACACACTGTTTACAAATCTCCTCTTCACACTGGATCGGTGTGTGAGAAGGAGAACTCGGTAACAGCGAGTTACCACGGTTTATTGACATTTGTGACTGGCTGTGATTAGACGCAGTCAGTCATGTGGTAAAGAGGTAATTTTATTGGTTTTTTACCCTTAACAAGGAATGGGCTTTGTCCGAGGGACACGCCTCATGCCCAATCACCGTGCTGTGCACCCCTGGGGGGACGTATGAGTGGCGTGAACAAGGACAACACAAGTGATTGGCTGTGATTGGACACAGACAGTCACATGGTAAATAGCCATTTTCATTGGCTCTTTACCCTGATTGGGGAGGGGCTGTGTCTGAGGGATGCCCCTCATTCCTGATCGCTGCGCCGCATGCCCCGGGGCACACTTGAGCGGCAAGACTGGGAGAATGCTATGTGACACTCGCCCGGAGGCATGAGAGGTTCCCGCCGGCATCATTCTGTAATATGGCGGGTGGGAACTGGTTAAAGCACAGCTGATCCATTAATATATGTAACTACATATAGTAGACACTAATTTTAGATTTTTATAGATATTCCAAATATTCCAGTTTACTTGGTGTTTTGGATGTGCTTCAACAACAGTTACATTTTTTTCATTTATTTCTTTATGTGTGCAACATAGCCAACAGGTAAAAATTGTAGAAAGAGAGTATTTCTATACAATGGTATGTGACAGAGGCATATGTGCAGGGGTCGCCATTGCCATACCAGTCCACATGCCCTTAATATGGGGGTTGCTTTGGGCAAGGGGGGCTCTGCCCCCCCAAAGCACATTGTCCCCATGTTGATGGGGACAAGGGCCTCTTCCCCACAACCCTGGCCGGTGGTTAAGGGGGTCTGCTGGCAGGGGGCTCTGGAAGCTCCCTTTAACAGATCCCACCCCCCATGTGAATAAGTATGGGGTACATAGTACCCCTTCTCATTCACCAAACATATGTAAAACGTTAATAAAAACACTCTAGATTTCACACCTAACCTTGAAGTGGTTCTAAAGGGTAAAGGTTTTTAACCTTAATGCATTTACTGCATAAAGGTAAAAAAACCTTTCATGTTCAGTTCCCCCATCAGCCCAGTTAAATACTTACCTGAACCCAATCTCAATCCAACACTGTGCCAGAATGCAGCAACACTGCTCTCTCTTTCCCTCCTCACTGGACAGGGAGGCAGCTAGAGACATTGCCTTCTATTATTGTCACTCACAACCTATGAGCAGAGAGCAGGGTGTAGGGCTGAGCCACGATGTGGGTGTCAATAGATTCATGCAACCAGGCTTGGGATTAAGTCCAGATGTCTGGCCCCATAGCAAGCGCTTGTTAAGGGGCAAACCAAGAAGAGGAGGAGTCAAAAGCACCAGTGTGGAGCCCCAGAAGCAGAGGGTCGGGGCTGCTCTGTGCAATACCATTGTTCAGAGAAGGTAATTATAATGTTTATTATTTTAATTGAAAAAAGTAACCTTTACCATCACTTTAATCCCAGCAGTTAAATTGTACCTCTTATCCCATGATTCCAATACTAGCTTAACTGAAGCTACATGAACTAATATGTAATATGAAGCTAACCCCTTCTGTATCATATTAACATTATCCTACAATGGGATAAAAATCCACAAAAAGGGGATTCAATAAATTAAATTAAATTAATTAAATAAATGATCTTTATTAAATATTGAAAATAAGAATATAAGTCTTAATGCTTCAACACTTTCTCAAAGAGTGTCTGTAATGTTACACCAAAGAATACCAACGTGATTTCCCAGGCCTAAAAGGTACTGAATCATCGAAACCGGCACCTGCAAGGCAATTCCTTGAAGCATAATAAAAGGCACCATAATATATCAGCTAAATCTGCAGAGATAAAATGGAAATCATTCAAAATATTTGAACTTGACTGACTGAGAACCCAGCATGCTTTGCTCACCCAATTAAATCATTTTCAGTCCATTCATATTTAAAGAAATATTAAACCCCAAACCAAAAATTATTCATTCATTTCCCTTTTTAGGCCTTTTCTTTTATTTTCACCTGGTGAGCCAGCCAGTAAGTCTTTTATTTTTCAACTTACTTACTTACTAGTAGACCAAGCTTGTGAGCAGAGTCATCCATGCCCGTGCATGCGGGGGAACCTTTCGCACAGAGCACGCTCATCAATGCCTGAGAGCAGGCAGAGACTGTCATTATGTGAATCAAACATTAAGGCAGTGTCCCAGCTTAGAGATGAGCTTTCACACTGTGTGCAGTAAATATAGAGAGTTTCCCCTGCAAAGCGACTTGTCCCTTGTCACTACACACTGCAACTAATATATGTTGCATTAGGAGGTAGATGCTAAGCCTGCACCCACTCCATCAATCCAGTGTACCTCTGTTACCTCACTCCCAGTAACAGAATGGGGTCCCACAGAGCACATAGGACTGACCTCATGTGTGCTCTCATTAACTCCTTCCTTCCCGTACCTTGTGATCAGGCCATAGAACTCCTTAATGCAGGTTTGGTTCCGATGGCTATTAGAAACCGGCCATTGGGGAGGGAACCAGACAATGACCTCCTCACTACCGGAGGACCTGTCACCTGACCAGGTACCATGCTTAATGACTGGTTGACTGTAGCTTGTCCCTTCATTTGGTAACCCATAGCAATTACTCTCCTTTTCTTGTCTTTTCAAGTTAACCTTTTGTAGGGTTGTTACTTCATACCCCTCTGTGCTTTACAGACCTTGCAGAAGTTCTTTTGATACACCGGTATCCACATGCACCCCTTTAAATAACTTCAGACTGGGGTCATAACAGTTAATGTAACTTTTACTGGAGAAATATGGAAGAACAGTTAAATATGAATAACATCTTTGACCAACTCTAAATAGAGTAAAGTAGTGGCCAAGGCATAGGGCAAAGTTAGTTGAGAGTCGATTACGGCATTGACCATGGCTGGATGTCTTCTGAAAACCCTGGTGTCTTTAGCGGCCACAAACTATTCCACTCATAGGTAATCTGGAACCCACCAGACCCTGGGAACTCTTGGACCTTAGCCGCCCTCCCTTTTTATATGACAGGTGGGCTGGCTAGGACCAAAAGCCTGGGAACTGAGCTTGTAACATTTATGCCTTCCCTGCTGATATGGGGTGTTTACAATGGTCAGCTTTTTAAAAACAAAACTGTTTGCCGCAAATGTTTAGTGTTAGCTGTTCAGCTTCAATTTGTTTAACCAGTTCCCACCCGGTGTATAGCAAAATGACAGCCTGGCGGGACTTTCATCAATCCGGCACCTGCGGCACAATCTGTCACTGGCTGTGTCCATTTTTTTTTAATTTCTTAATTTTCCAAAAAATTCTGACAAAAAAAATTACACCTTTAACCACTTCAGCCCCGGAAGGATTTCCCAGGTTAGGACCAGAGCACTTTTTGCGATTCGGCACTGCGTCACTTTAAGTGCCAATTACGCGGTCGTGCGACGTTGTACCCAAACAAAATTTGCGTCCTTTTTTCCCCACAAATAGAGCTTTCCTTTTGTGGTATTTGATCACCTCTGCGTCATTTCTGATCACTGCTATAAACAAAAGAAGAGCGACAATTTTGCAAAAAAACCCAAATTTCTTACTTTTTGCTAAAATATAAATCCAAAAAAAAAATATAAAAAAACATATATTCCTCCTCATATTTTTGGTAAAAAAAATCGCAATCGGTGTTTATTGATTGATTTGCGCAAAAGTGGTCGCGTTTACGGATGATGAGAATTCATTTCTGGGGTTTTATTTTTTTTTAATTTTTACTAGTAATGTTGGCGATCTGCGATTTTTAGCGGTACTGCGATATTGCAGCGGACATGTCAGACATTTTTGACACTTTTTTGGGACCAATGACATTTATACAGCGATCAGAAAATTAAATGTCCACTGATTACTGTATAAATGTCATTGGCAGTGAAGGGGTTAACCTGCAGGGGGAGATCTAGGGGTTAACTTTGTTCCCTAGGGGTGTTGTAACTGTGGCGGGACTGGGCTACCATGGGCATAAGAGATCTAACTGATCCCAGTGACAGGGATCAGTAGATCTCCTATGCTCCCACTAACAGAGTGGGGAACTGCCGTGTTTACATCGGCGGTTCCCCGTTCTTTGGCTGTGGCCGCTTATCACGGCTCGCCGGCGGACACCGGGTCCGCCCGAGCCGTGGGAACACTCCTCAGGAGTATGGCGGGTGCGCGCGCGCCCCTAGCGGCCACCCGCAGATCGCTGTTTTTTTACGGCGATTCGCGCTAAGTGTCCACACTGCCGCCGTGAATACGCGGTAGCCGGTGTGGAACCGGTTAAAAAACTCTCCATGCTTCTTACTGAATACCTTGGACTGTCTACTTTACAAAAAGGGGTAATTTGTGGGATATTTGTACTGTACTGACATTTTTGGGCCTCAAGAAATGAGATAGGTACATCAGGATTGATCAATTTTCAGATATACCATGGTTTGTGGACTCTATAGCTTTCCTACAGACTAAATAATATACACTGATTTGGGTTATTTTCACCAAAGAAATGGAGCAGAATACGCTTTGTCCTAAAATTATGAAAAACAATTATTTATTTGCAACATTTTATAACAGAAATGAAGAAAATGCATTTTCAGTCTTTTTTAGTTTATTTATCAAAAAATAAAAAACCCAGTGGTGACTAAATACCACCAAAAGAAAGCTCTAGTATTGTGAACAAAATAATAAAAAATTTGTTTGGGTACAGTGTTGACTGATCGTGCAATTGTCATTCAAAGTGTGACAGTGCTGAAAGTTGAAAATTGTCCTGAGCAGGAAGGGGGTAAAAGTGCCCGGTAAAAGTTGCTAATCTAACACTATTCCCCTCCAGACTGACAATGTTACTGTCCAAAGGTGTCTGCTTTACTACTTCATCCAGAATGCAGATGACCTAAATCTGGCCATAAATGGATTGACATGTGGTCGGTTTAGCAGGAACAAAACAAATTTGAATCCATCTATGGCCATTCCCATTCCAGAGAAGTTGATCTAATAATTGATTTCTCTCAAACCAGCTTGTTGGAAAATTTTCCTTCGACAATAAGCTGCACCACTGTTCAGTGTATTTTGACAGCGGTGAAGTCCCCACTGTCAGAATACAATAACACAGTGTGATGGATTCCTCTCTCTACCTCCCTTGTGTGGATGGGGAATTTTCCCAGTTTTTTTCAAGCAGCCTGATGACCAATCAAAAAAAAACAAACTGATCCTTGCCCAGCCTAATGGAAAAAAAAGCTAAAGGGAGGAAAGTATCCAGTAGAAGACCTTCTAATAGTTGGACCTATATTGTCCAGTACCACATCCTTAGAAACGTGTATATACAAAAAGACCTAACTAATGTGAATGAGGACTTTAAAGGTACCACATAGTTGTATAAAAAATGCAATCGTTTACAATTGTTAAATTCTTATATGGCATTTGAAAAATATAACAGTATTGCACATAAACATAGCAAGTACATAAGTAAAAGAGACTAATATGTCATCACTCATCATCCTCATTAGGACGATGAATTGCTCGCTGTGACTTTGCCCGCTTCATCAGGAAGATAATACTAACAAAAAGTGCGGCGCTTATGCTATGAGGAGTCTGATGGCATAGATGCCACCATACTCCACAACAAAGATAATTGGTAAATATAAGTTACAGAGTGAGAATATAGGTTTAAAAATATCTGTAGTGCATTATATGCCTAGAAGGTTGATATGGGGGAACCATAATATAGATAAACAGTTCAAGTCCACAGCAAAGTCTTTGTCATATGTGTGACAGTCAATGCATTGATTTTTCTTCACAATGGGAATATATGTGATCCGTGTTCCAAATGAAAGGTGATCGAAAGTGATATCCAAAATCAGTGAGTGAGTGCACTTTCTTTTTAGTTACGTAACTGACAGTGTGTATACTGTTTCTGAAACGACACCTGAACTTGACAAATAGATATAATACCAAGGGGGTATAGTTGGAAGATCCGTATATTACGTGATGTCTATAAAAATTTGGATATAAGAGTGAGACATTGAATATAAATGGTTAATAGAAACAACACCTCATACCACCGTAGATACGGTAGTCTGAGGAGTATCGTATTCGCGGCGTGAAAAACAATCATAATAGAAGGACTACTTCGCCCGTTTCAGTGTCGCTCGTTAAG
>BLSH010536202.1:675233-687242 GCA_018402905.1 Glandirana rugosa | reverse complement strand
ACATTTTGCTATAAATAAATATCCCCCCCCCCAAAAAAAAATGTAAAAAACAAATTTCTTCATCAGTTTAGGCCAATATATATTCTTCTACATATTTTTGGTAAAAAGAATTCCAATAAGCCTATATTGATTTATTTGCACAAAAGTTATAGCGTTTACAAAATAGGGGATAGATTTATGGTGTTTTTATTTATTTATTTATTACAAGTAATGGCGGCGATCAGCAATTTTTAGCGAGACTGTGACATTGCGGTGGACAGATTGGACACTTTTTTGGGACCACTGACATTTATACGGCAATCAGAGCCAAACATAGCCACCGATTACTGTATAAATGTCACTGGCAGGGAAGGGGTTAACACTACTGGTGATCAAGCGGTTAAATGTGTTCCCTGCTAGGTGTTTCTAACTGTATCGGGCTGGGCTGACTCGAGGAGGAGAGATATCGCTGTTCTCACTTACTAGGAACAGACGATATCTCTCAACTCCCCTGACAGAACAGGGATCTGCTTTGTTTACACTCGCAGATCCCCGTTCTGTGTCTCTCTGGAGAGATTGCGGGTGGCTGGCAGAGATCGCCCCACCCGCTGATTGGTTTCCCCGCCGGGCAGTCAGTGCCCGCGTGCCCACAGTAGCTCGTTCCCGCGCCGACGTACAATGACGGCGATTTGCGGGTAGGAGTCACTCTGTCGCAGTAAAACGACATCGGCTGTCGTTAAGTAGTTAAAGCACCCTGTCCGCTTGTGCGAAATCATATGTAGGTCATGCCCACATATGTAAATGATGTTCGCACCACACATGAAGCTTTGCCACAAAGGCTATAGTGAGAGCAATAATTCTTGCACTAGACCTCCTCTGTAACTCTAAACTGGTAACCTGTAAAAATGTGCTTGGCTCCATTCCACGAGTGTGTGCAATTTTAAAGCATGACATGTTTAAGTATCTATTTACTCTGCGTAACATCATCTTTTATGTTTCAACAATACATTGGGTTATATATTGTGTTTTTTCTGCATTCAAATTCATGAAAGTGTATTTTACAAATAAAAATTAAGTTTGAAAAAAAGCTGCGCAAATACTGTGTGACATAAAAAATTGCAACACCCACCATTTTATTATCTAGGGCCTCTGTTTAAAATGTATATAATGCTTGGGGGTTTTGAGTAATTTCCTAGCAAAAAAAATGATGATTTTTACATGTAGGCGAGAAATGCCAGAATTGGCCCAATTGGGAAGTAGTTAAAAGAGAAGTATGGGATTTAAACAGAACAAACATCTATATTAACTAGGTGGATGGAGAACTGATCTCTCAGTCGTCGTTCTTCACTGAGCAGAGAGCTAGTGACTTTGAATCACCGACTCTCTGCTTTGCCCCTCCAGCACTCACAGGAGCTCTGGGCTGTGCAGGGGGTGGGAGCAGCTGGCTCAGGCTCTCAACAGCGTGCTGAGAGGCTGAGCCAGATGCCAGTAAGGCATCTGGATGGATTAAAGTCGGGATCTCTCCAGAGCAGGGTTTCTCAACCAGGGTTCCGTGGAACCCTAGGGTTCCTCCAGAGGTTGCTAGGGGTTCCTTGAGCAATGGTCAATTTCTACCTCTCAGATAAATTCCCAATGATACCATTGATCTTTTTAGCTATCTGTAAGGGGTAATTCTTCTCAATTACCACAACTGTAAGGAGCATTCTTCCCATTGACCATCACACTAATGTATCATGAGTTGTTCCTTGAGACAGGGGTTCCCTGAGACCAGAGAATTGTTTCAAAGGTTCCTTGGTGTTGAAAAGTTTGAGAAAGGCTGCTCTAGAGCCTTGAATGGCTGGGTGACATCAGCTGACAGCGGACTTTAGCCCGCTGTTGGATGAATATGGGTGACGGGAGTGTAGAGCTAAAAATACTAAAAGCTTTGGCCCTACTTCTCCTTTAGAGTTACAATGTAGCAAAAAAGACAAAAGTTGTACCACAAATCCCATATGGGTCATGGGCACACCTGGGAGCACTTGAGGAGCAGATTAGTCACTGGGTCTCTGCGTGATCAGCAGTCTTTGATTGCTCAGTTCTCGATCTAGAGGCAGCAGGGGACAAATGCAGCATCGGAACGAGTATGGGTGTTAGTCTTTTTATATTCTGTACTTTTCTGTAAACATCCTAGAATCATAAATAAAGACTGGCTATAACGGCTTCAAGAACGTTGCATGAAGCTTGCTGTTCACATTTCTCTTAAGCCTTGTACACGCGATCCCATTTTCGGACGACAGAACATCCATATTTTGTTGGATGCTAATCTCATGTAGAAATTGAAGAACTTACTAACAATACGAAAATTTTCATACGACCGAACTCAACGTCAGAAGTGACATAATGTTTGGAATATTTTTGCATTTTTTTTTTTGTTTCTGAGCATGCGTAGTCTCGGTCGTTCGTTTTTTTTTGTATGACGGAACGAAATCGGACGTTGCATTGTACGAAAAAAAAAATTCTAGTCTGCACATCCAGCTTTTATCTGACGAAAAATCAAAATCCGCTATCGAAAGGAGCACAACGGTAAGAATTTCTGACGATAGGCTGTCAAACGAACATTCCCGTCCGAAATTCGCATCATGTGTACGGGGCTTATAAAGGCTAAAGCCTTTATGCACAAGGGCTGTGTGTATGTGTAACCTCAGAGCTTGCTATGAAGGACTGTATTCACAACAGTGTAGTAAATCAGCTGAATTTGTACATGCCACCTACTGGATGCAAAAGGGTAATTAAGAAATATCAGTTTTTTTTTTAATTTACCCATCTAAAAAGTTTGTGGGAGTAAAGTGCTCAGAGCAGGTTGAACTGGGAATAGGTCCAAAGGACGCCTTTATCAGCTTACTTCATGATAGAGGGATCACTTAACTCGGAGTCTTTAGGCAGGTGCAGTCTGCATAAAAAGATAGAATGTTCTGCGCAAACGGATATTGATATTTTTAATATTAGAGCTGCAGCCTCCACTTCAAACTTCCGGAAGGTATAGTTTGGATAATAAGGTGTAAATTATGGTGGATGTGGCGCTGCTCTGATTGTCAAAGAAATATTGTGATGTATTAGTACAAAATATTACTGAACTGTAATTGTCTGTTATATCTACCAACATTCTGGTAATCTTATCACACCACATTATCTAGATTCAGTAATATCGAACCACCGAGCTACACATCAACATATAATATTTTCTTGTTATCATACAACATTACCCAGCACGCTGGAAAATTTATGTTTGAATAATTGTCATATCTTTGTTTTTTGTTCAGTAATATTTTGTACTAATACATCACAATATTTGACAATCAGAGCAGCGCCACATCCACCATAATTTACACCTTAGGTGCAGACTGTGTTCTCCACCGTAGGTGGCACTCGACCGCAATGATAATGCAGGTGGGGGGAGGAAGTTGAGAGGAATTTGGTACCTCTTTGATTTCCTCGGTTACAGGGAGGGAGCTGTCCGACTGGATGCTGATGTCCCATGTGACTCTGGCGTCCATCTTGTGTGTTTTCTGCCCATTGCACAGCACTGTACCTAACCCACAAGTGGGTAATTAATATGACTATCTAGGTAACTGTGAGTTTATATAGTTAAGGCCCAAAGCTCTGTTTAGGAGAATGGATTCTTTTATCTCTAATAATAGCTAGTTTCTCAATCAAATATGGCTTTCTCCCTCTACAGGTATAATTATAGTTAAACCCCATACACAAGGAGTATAAACACCCAATGGTGACCAAGTGAGCAGGACAGAGCTAGTTAAAATGGAAGGAAGAGCTCTTTGCTGGAGTCCCCAAGAAATATAACAAGCTAGGATGTGACACCGTCCAACAGACTCCACCTACATTTCAGCCAAGATATCACTTTAGTAGCAGATTGTATATTTAATGCCAGTTCACACCAGGGTGACCTGTTTTGATTAATTTAACGCGTGCACATTAATGTATATTATGCCAAGCATTAACGTGTGTGCACTAGGGTAGCCTATTAATTTGAATGGACTGCTAACACACCTCAATGGAATAAATGCTCCTACAGAATTTTTGCTAGTGCAGCGCAACTTACCGCAACGCACAGTGGTGTGTTACTGAGTGATGTGGTGCACACCCCGTTGGGGTATAACTCACAATGGCAAGGCACGTAACATGCGTTCCTGCAGCACAAAGCTTGATAGAGCCTGCAAACAAATGTGATTATAGCAACAGCCCGAACCCTGTCACCATATGAAGTTGGAGGGTGTTTTAATGACTTGTGAAGACAGAAATATTAATGCAAAAATTGCTGATTTCTCGTCAAAATTCTAGTTGCCTGGACATCATTGGTTTTAATGTTTTCTGACTTTGCATTGACTTCACTGCTTGTCCCATTGCAGCCATTCTGAAAATGCAGAATCTAGAAACATCCAGGCAATTCGTGTTTTCAGAAAGTGATCAGCAATGGCTACACATCTTTTTTAGTGCAGGGTTGCTTTAAAGGCAACATGCTTAAAGGTGCTTTTACACTAGGGTTGCCACATCATCCCTTTAATCCAAGACACATATGAATTGCACAGGTTCTGAGACTAATTTAATGCAGACAAGGCACCAAGTAAGTTTAATTGCCACCTTAATCAGACACAGAACCTGTGTAATTAATATGTGTCCTGGATTAAAGGGATGATGTGGCAACCCTATTTCACACTGACCCTCTGCAGTTTGGCTGCAGCATGAGCACAGCACAGTGTACCCATGGTTTCATGCAGGTTACCTGCACTTTCCTGTCGTCCAGCGTTTTCTGAAAGCGCACCAAAGATGTCACATGCAGGACATTTGATGCACTTTAAGAAAACAAAAACACAGGTTATAATAGAAGTTTATAGGAAACTGTGGGTACACTTTTCTGCGGCTAAAACGCAGCAGTGCAGTGTGAAAGCACCCTAAGTGTTAAAGACTCAGAGATCTGAACTATCATCAGTGTAACAGTGAAGAGGTTAACAATTTAGGTTAATGAGGTCTACTTGAACCTGTGTTTGGAGAGACCCACAGAGGCAGCAAGAATCATGCAGCCAGTAAGGTAAATGTTTATTTCAGGTCTCTTAATTAAAAGTAAGCATACTGTATATTAGTAAAAGAAAAAGTGAGAACTATAGTAAACATATTGATCCACAGAGCATGAAATGCTTTTTTTTTTTTTTTTACAAAGCAATTGTGCATTTAAATGAAGGCATTTGCTCCCTTTGTATCCTTAAAGCCCCTTTCACACTGGGGCGCTTTACAGGCGCTATTGCGCTAAAAATAGCGCCTGTAAATTGTCTCCCCATTCAACCCAGTGTGTCCTTTCACACTGGGGCGGCTCAGGGTGGTGCGCTTGCGGGAGTAAAATTAAACTCCTGCAAACATGATTTTTCAGGAATGTGGGGAGCGGTGTATACACCGCTCCTCCACCGCCCCTGCCATTGGATTGAATGGACAGCGCTCCCAAAGCGACTGTACACCGCTCCGGGAGCACCAAGCATCGGCACTTTTAACCCCTGTTTAACCCCTTGTGGGGGGGGGGGTTAAAAGTGCCGTGCTGCCGCCCGAATAACGGCGCCATAGCGCTGCTATTACAGCGGTAGATTGGCGCTATATTAGCGGCGGTTTACCGCTGACGATCGGGCAGTCCCAGTGTGAAAGGGGCCTTAGAGTAGTAAATACACTGACTTCAGAAGACCCCAGTTAGCCTCTTCAAAATTAATTACAACAGAAAGAGGGCTTGATGCAAAAACTTTAATCTTGTCAAGAGAAACATGCATGCAACCAAATTTCCTCCTCCTTTGTCCCCCTTGTTGGTCTTCTGTATAGACCTTTTATAAAAAAAGAAAAATCCACAATTTAACTACCAAAGGTTGTTACTACACTAAAGGCTGATTCACACTATAGGCTCTATTTACACAGCTATAATGTAGGGTTGCCACCTCATCTCTTTAAACCCGAACATATATGAATTACACAGGTTCTGTAGCTGATTAAGGTGGTAATTAAACTCACTTGGTGGCTTATCTTCATTCAATTAGCCTCAGAACCTGTGTAAGTCATATGTGTTGGGGTTTAAAGGGATGAAGTGGCAACCCTAGCTATAATGTCAAGGTAATAACCTCTATTTTAGACATGTGGCTGTCATTTTCAATTCATGTTAGACTTAAAGTACAACTAAAGGCAAAACTTTTTTTAAAGTTTTGGATAAAGTGGCGAGAGATTGGCACACCTGTCAGTTTTTATTGTTGTCTGTGTCCCCAGGTGATTCTCCTTCTCTTTGTCCTGTTTACTACTGCCATTGAAAGTAAAAGAAAGAGAAAATCCCACATTTTGGGTTCTCCCCAGAAAGGTAATAGATCGGAAATCTTCCAATGGGGACACTAGTTCTGGTGACCTGGGGGGTCCCCCAAAAATTCCCTTAATTTGCATGGATTTCCTCTCATTTCTTGTTTGGCTAAGAGACAGGAAGCGAAGGGAAATCTCCGCAATGAAACAGAGATGGCGAAAAAAAAATCTGATAGGGGTTATATATCTAGGGTTGCCACCTCGTCCCTTTAAACCCGAACACATATGAATTACACAAGTTCTGAGGCTAATTTAATGCAGATGAGGCACCACGTGAGTTGAATTACCACCTTAATCAGCCACAGAACCTGTGTAATTAATGTGTGTTCGGGTTTAAGGGGATGAGGTGGCAACTCTATATATATATCTCCTTTTACTCTCTCCAAAATGGAAAAAAACGATTTGCCCATAGTTCTACTTTAACTAAAATTAACTTGCCTTTTTCTTAAAAGATATGTATCGTTATCCTGGTGTGTTTGCTTTGTGAAATGAGTCTTATGTGTTTATGCAACACATTGTGCACTGGGAGACCCTGCATTTAGGCAGCTCATCAATGGGCACGTGCACTGTGGTGTGCTGCAATGCAGGTGCCTTGCACTCTATCATAGTTCTACATTGGGGTGCTATTCAAAATGAATGGCATTGCAACGCACTACACCATGGTTTGTGTCAACATTGTGGTAATGCATGGTAAAACCCTAATTTTACTGTGTGCTATTGTAATGCATCAGTATGAAAGGGCCCTAAACCTTTCATCCACTGTGTAATATTACTGCATTTGCTATTTTAAAAACCCAGTAAGAAAAAAGCAGTGGTGTAGGTTTTAAAAAATCTTGCATATTGATTTATTATTTGGTGCGTGTAACTTGGGGTGTGGCAGAGGTATTTCCTTTGCTTGCATACTTTCTGCTGCAAGATGTCCCTGTTTGTCATCTCAAGAAGTTGGGAGGTATTTTTTAAGTGCTTAACACTAAAAAACGCCTATTGACGCCGACGCTCACTAACGCTCATTAACTCTGATCCAAAACGCCGAAAAAACACAGATTTTTCACTGACGTCGGGCCCGAAGTTTTGCTAATTTTTTTTCATACGCCCGTGTGTATGAGCCCTAATGGTTGGGGAAGTTAAAACCATGCAGTTGATCTGCATTTTTTATTTTACTGCCCCTCACCTGCTCCTCCTTAGCTGGAAAGACAGCAAACCAAAGTGTACACATGCTGCAGCCATGATGTTTTGCCTCCCTGGCTGAGATCAGTGGGCACTACTGTCTGCTGAATGCCACCCACGTAAGTGATTGAGACGGTGCTGCAACCAGGTTCAGTGCACACTGTTGCATTAGTGGGACATTTAGAAAAGTAAAATGTTCCCTGAAGAGCATGTCAAATGCTCTCTGAAGAATGATCCAAATTCGGATTGCTCTTCAGAGAGCAACTTCTGTGTAAACTAGTCCTAATACACTCTGCCTCACTGACCCAGAGCAAGCATGCAAATTTGAAAAGTCTATGAATGTGCTGCGCTGAAAACTACAGCTGAATCAGGTCTGCCAGGTCATTTCATGTGGCCCTCGCACCCAGGGCTTTTTTTCAGCTGGAGCGTGGTGAAGCCCTGTTCCGCCATTTCACCTTCCACTCCCTGCTCACCACTGTGTTTACAAGGACCTTTCCACTTGGTGGCTCCCACAGATCCCTGCCTGCCCTGCACTCATCGACAAGGGAGATGCTGGTGTAGTGTGGGATGGGGCATCACGTGGTAAGCTGCACTGTGATCTCCATCTGCGTCTGGGTGCACAGATGCCAACCAATGATCTGCATCCAAGTGAGAGAGGTTTAGCCACGTGTGCTGCTAGGAGTTAGTAGAGCCGGGCTGGGTAGGTGAGAATGAGATGCGAGGATGCTTTTGAGAGGGGGGGGGGGGTGTGAGGTTTGTGGAGGGAGATGTGTGTACAGGTCAGAGCCGAGGTTGGATGCACTCTGTGCATAGGGCACACCTGAACTCTGCACATAATACACTCTTGTTATTTATTGCTCCTTTTAAGGTGCTCCCACTGTGCAATTTAACCTTACCCACAATTCAATGCCGTTCATTTGGGGGGTGGGTGCATGATTGGGTTCCTGCACCTATTCTCTGGATAAATTTATTTAGTCTTACAGATACAACCGGCCCTTTGAGGGCAACCATAATGCTGATAAGCCCGCAATGAAATTGAGTTTGACACCATGATATAAGTGATAGGAATCCAGTTCCATACAGAGTTGTAATACACTTGTTGCCAGCCTTTGTCTTCAACATGCTTATACCTACTTCTATGGAATTTTCCCCTTTTCATTGTCTTTTTTTTTTTTTTGCACTGAATGTGCTGCATTATCTTAACCCAATGGGCCATCTCATATGACTTTATTCTGTATCTTGTGAACTTTTGCTACCATATGAGCAAGATTTGAAAGTTGTTTTTTTTCTGTATGCTTTGTATGTGGAAGCCTTGTGCCTAAAACCATTGTTTTGGTGTGCTTTGACTTTTTTTTTTTTTTCTTTTGTTTTCTTGAAGTCTGGATAAAAACTTTTTGGAACTAAAAATCTCCATCAAATGGAAACAATAGACCTAGATCAACTCCCGATCGATAACATTCTTTGGCTTTCCCCAAATGAATGAGTTGGGGTTACAAACCCAGTCTGATGCTCTTCTTCATGAGTAATCCGTCCTTCTACCTTGCTCTCGCATGTCCTACTACATTTCACTTTTGTCAATAATAAGGAAAATTGTTGCCATACTTACCGTAATTTTCCTTTCCTGGATCCTCCCCATGTCAGCCTACTACGGGTCAGCTCCGCCCCCTCTGACCCCTCCAGGACCAGCTCTTTCCTAGCCCATAAAGGGTGGCTGTCTGCCCCATAACACTGTTCAACTATACCCGCCTCGCGACGGATAATTGGGTGGGGATCCACGGCTGACATGGGGAGGATCCAGGAAAGGAAAATTACGGTAAGTATGGCAACAATTTTCCTTATTCCTGGACCTCCCCATGTCAGCCTACTACGGGATGTACCAAGCTACCTCATCCCAGGGGAGGGCCCCTAAAAGAAAACAAATAACCACCACCACAAATTGCGGAATATGCTGCTTCAATAACTTTAATGGGCTACAGCCGCCGAAATAATCTTATAACCCAGCGCCTCCTCGGCCGGGAAGTCCACATTTAGCCTGTAATGTCTAATGAACGTGTTCGGCATACTCCAGCTTGCCGCTCTGCAGACTGCTTCCGCCGAAACCTTGGCTGCGAGGCTGCCATACCCCTTGTCGAGTGCGCCGTAATCTCTGATGGAGGAGAAGGCCCGAAGACTTGTATGCGATCTGTATGGTACGCACTATCCAAGACGAAACCACTCTTGGGGATGCCGCCATTCCCTTCTTGGGGCCCGCCGGAAATACCAGCAACTGGTCCTGCTGCCGGAATCCCTCTGTGCGTTTCAGATAAACCGAGACGACTGAGACCAAGTCTAACGAATTCCACTCGTCCTCTGCCGACTCTATTGGGAAGGCTGGGAGAATTGTCTCCCAGTTTAAGTGAAACGAAGAGTTGACTTTTGGTAGAAAAATGGGCACCGGCTTGAGAATCACCTTGTCTCGCAGGATCATACAGTAAGGCTCCTTTGATGAAAAAGCACATAACTCTGAAACCCGTCTCGCTGAAGCAACAAAAAGACGGTTCTCAACGTGAGATGGAACACCGAACAGGACGAGGCCGGAGCAAAAGGGGAAGCCAACAGTGCCTTTAAGACCAACGTCAAGTCCCACTTTGGAAAAAAAGATTTTCGTGGAGGTCTTATCTTCATGATCGCCTTGAAAAACCTGGCCACCAGCGGATGTAGAGCCCATCTTCTATTCAACATCGCCGACAAGGCCGAGACTTGGACTCTCAGAGTGTTGTATGCTAGGCCCTTATCTAGGCCCTCCTGGAGAAAGTCCAAGATATTTGCAATAGTTGGAGAGTTTACATTCCAACCCTTCAAAGCAGCGGCATTACAGAAGGTCTGCCAGATCCTATAATATGCGGAATTCGTAGTCTTCTTTCGAGCTTGCAGCAAAGTATTCACCACCCGCACATTGAGACGTAAGTCGCCTAAAGATCTCCTCTCAAATTCCATGCCATTAGCCTCAGTCTCCCGGGGTTCGGGTGACACACCCCGCACTGGATCAGAAGATCTGGAGCAGTTGGTAACTGAATCGGATCGCACACCTTCATTCTCCAGGCCAGGGAAAACCATGGCCTCCTGGGCCAGTAAGGAAGGATTGCTACCGCCGCGACCCTCTCCCGCTGTATCTTCAAGAGCACCTTGAGAATCAAGGGAAGCGGAGGGAACACATACACCAAAGGGAACTCCCAGGATCTGGACAGCGCATCTTGACCGAAAGCCTGAGGATTCCATGTTCGAGAGAAGAAACGAGGAAGCTGACAATTCCTCTCCGTTGCCATTAGATCTATCGATGGAGTACCCCATATCCTGAAGATCCTGGCTAGGTATCTGGGGTTGAGGCCCCACTCGTTGTGATCCAGAAACTGTCGGCTCAACCGATCTGCCAAGACATTGTCTGTCCCTGGGAGATAAGAGGCTGTCAACGAAACAAGATTCTTCTCCGCCCACGGAAAGATCCGGGCTGCCACTTGAAGAAGTGCCCGGCTTTGGGTGCCTCCTTGACGAGTTATATAAGCTACTGCCGTCTTGTTGTCCGACAGTACCTTGACTGCTTGACCTCGCAAAACGGACTGGAAAGCTATGAGAGCGCGCCTGACGGCCTCTAGCTCTAGCCAATTGGAAGGCCGCACCCCCAAAGCCTTCCACTGTCCCTGCGCCTGCCGATCTAGGCAATGAGCTCCCCATCCGATTGAACTGGCATCGGTTGTCACCAGCAATGGCTCCAAGGGATTCAAGGGCATTCCCCTCGTCAAATTGCGTGCGTTTGTCCACCAAACTAGTGAGCGCCTGATTGGCACTGGGAGGTGAATTTCCTGACTCATCGAGCAGCGGTCCCACTGGAGGAGAAAATTGGCCTGAAACCTCCTTCTGTGCCACCTTGCCCATGGTACCACCGGAATGGTTGCAGACAGCAATCCTAGAAATCGCATGCACTCTCTCGCTTGGAGGGATGCTCTTCTCTTTACTGCTCTGGCACAAGACCGAATCTGGATCACTTTCCTGTGTGGTAAATAGACCCGCCCCTGGCACGTATTGAATTCCACCCAGAGGTATTCCAACGTTTGAGTTGGACTCATCCGGCTCTTCTGGACATTTATCAACCAGCCATAGCAAGCGAGTGTTTTGCAGGTGAGTTGCACTTGGCCCTGTAGGAGTTCTGAGTTTGCAACCTTATGGAGACCCACCTTAAGTTATGCACGGTCCCCGCCCAGATAAATGGTGTGTCCTTTCACTAGGTCTAAGCCAGAACACGGTCTCGTCATTTCTCTTCTCGTAGGGAGGTTCGCTCTCTCACGTACGCTAAAGATCCTAACGACAGACGTTGGTAAGGCCACCATGGTACCCGTTCCACCGTGTCTTCCTCCAAAGTCCGGTTAAAAGAGGAGGTCACCCTGGCGACGAGCTACTCAGTCCTTTAAGTGGAGGGTCACGGTTAGTCCGCGAGTGATCAAACCACCTGTTTGC
>BLSH010536202.1:629960-640566 GCA_018402905.1 Glandirana rugosa | reverse complement strand
AAAGTAGGGATGCCAGCCCTCTACTCCTCCCACAACTTCTCCATCTTAGGGGACTCAAGACTAAGTAATGCCAGGTAAAATGAGGGAAGGGGCTTGGGCAAAGTTTCTTAAGTGAGGAGGCCCTCAATGGGATCCATTGCCAACTTGGGGGGGGGGGGGGGTGCAGAAACTAAGCACAAGCAGCATGATGCAGCTGAAGGTAGAAAAAGTACCTCCATCTTGGTAACCCAAATTAGGGGGAGCGATCCCAGGAGGCTAACAAGACTCCAGCAGGTATAATATCCTGAAGTATGTTAATTCCATACCGGGCCCATACCTCAGGAATGTCATCAATTTAAATTGTGTTAAGGCGGGGTTACCCCATAATGGATGATATGGTAACCAATGATCGGGGTTCACAAATTGTCTCCTAGCAGAGGCCCACACCCTAAGGGTTGTCCTTGCAGTATGTGGAAGGTCAGCATAAGCCTTAGGCCCCCTGTACACCAGATTACTAAGCTCCTTAAGCGAACCCAACAGGGCAGCCTCCAAACAGACCACTGTATTGGTTCGGGAGCCCATAAACCACCATCAGGCTGAGACCAAAATAGCTGTCCAGTAATATACCAGGTAACTAAGACATCAAGTAGATTTTGCCAGGCGAGGGGAGAGCGAGTATCCGGGTAAGACCAATTATGGAAAAGAGACACAGGGCACACACCACTTCAAGGCTATTATGAAATAATGAATTCAATTTGGAAAGAGGAGGAGATTAATCTGGCCCATCAGGTTCAGTGGTAGAGTACTCCAAGAGAAGCATCTGTCACGTAACAATTGTGGAATGAGGCCATAGAAACTCGTTGGATTCCACTGAACCCAGATACCCAGGTGTTTAAACCTGTTAACCTACATCAGCAGAGTGGCTGCTGCGGTCTCCCACTCCCAGATCGAGAGGGAAAAGAACTTTGACTAGTTGATTTTGATGCCTAAAAACTGCCCAAAGTCATTGGAGTGCAAGCACAGCCCGTAACAAGGAATTTGCATTATAGATATGTAGCGGTTGCTGCATTAGAATTACAGTGCAAGCTGACTAAGCCTTTCACTGAACAGAGACATAGCCTGTCAGCTCTGGAGCAGTGATTTCACCCCTCACTTATTTTCTCCTCACACAAGGACATAGCAAAGACAGCCTATTCTGCCCCCTCTTCTAATCATTCATTGGCAGAAGGAACTCAGCCAATCAGGGAAGACTTGAAGAGCAGCAAAGAACTCTGGGAAGTGGAGTTCTTAACACAGGCTGACTCATTGTAATTACAGACATTGAGGACTGCAAATACCAGCAGCCTTTGGGATAGAAAAGGAAAGGAAACCAGAGGGAACTTCCAGGGAAGGGCAGAGCTGCCACCAGGAGGAAAGGAGACTGGGTGTGTGGGACAGAATGTTGTGACCTTGGATCGGACAGATTACATCTGCTACAGATAGAGAGCTGGTGGCAGGCACCCGATTCTAAAGGAAAGCCCTGAGACATCCTGGTTGGTGTGCAGTGCACCTGTGCGGAGGTGTCATTGGACACTTGTAAAGACGAGTACTGCAGCACTTCCCTTGCGGCCTTGTTGATGTAGGATAGGGTGAGGGGGCTATTCGCCCAACACTTCTTAACTCAGAACTCTGCATTATTTCCTTTGTTCTGCCTTACTAAAGTTACATGGACCTGTGATACTGTTACACCCTGCGTGGCAGTGAGAAATACTTGTCCACTACTCCATAGGATTACAATATTGGTTGCTCCCAAGCCTTTTGAATGTACTGCATTTTACTTCACTACAAGAGAGCAACAAGTGCACCACCCTAAAGTACTTGCAGGGCCCTTTCAGTGTTCGGGACACTGGTTGCATATAATTGGTTCCATACTGGGGGTTTGATTCAGTGCACGGGGTCAGGTATCAAGGTAAAGCCGGCTTCTGGGACTGTGGTGCTAGGGTGAAGGAGAGAGGGGATTGACACGCAGAGATAAAGTCAGTCATAAACCCTCCTTGTTAAACACTTTATTGAAGTTGGGGCGAAATTGTTTGTTCTACCATTCACAAGTTTTTACCTCCTGTTCTTGGGCCCATTCCATTTAAAGGGGTCCTCCAAGAGCAGACAAAGTTGCATCCCTTCCATATTTGCCAGTGATCGTTTGTTTATTGTATCTTATCACATTTACAGTCAGGTCCATAAATATTGGGACATCGACACAATTCTAATCTTTTTGGCTTTATACACCACCACAATGGATTTGAAATGAAACCAACAAGATGTGCTTTGACTGCAGACTTTCAGCTTTAATTTGAGAGTATTTACATCCAAATCAGGTGAACGGTGTAGAAATTACAATAGTTTGTATATGTGCCTCCCACTTTTTAAGGGACCAAAAGTAATGGGACAGATTAACAATCATAAATCAAACTTTCACTTTTTAATACTTGGTTGCAAATCCTTTGCAGTCAATTACAGCCTGAAGTTTGGAATGCATAGACATCACCAGACACTGGGTTTCATCCCTGGTGATGCTCTGGCAGGCCTCTACTGCAACTGTCTTCAGTTCCTGCTTGTTCTTGGGGAATTTTCCCTTCAGTTTTGTCTTCAGCAAGTGAAATGCATGCTCAATCGGATTCAGGTCAGGTGATTGACTTGGCCATTGCATAACATTCCACTTCTTTCCCTTAAAAAACTCTTTGGTTGCTTTCGCAGTATGCTTCGGGTCATTGTCCATCTGCACTGTGAAGCGCTGTTCAATGAGTTCGGAAGCATTTGGCTGAATATGAGCAGATAATATTGCCCGAAACACTTTAGAATTCATCCTGCTGATTTTGTCAGCAGTCACATCATCAATAAATACAAGAGAACCAGTTCCATTGGTAGCCATACATGCTCACGCCATGACACTACCACCACCATGCTTCAATGATGAGGTGGTATGCTTTGGATCATGAGCATTTCCTTTCTTTCTCCATACTCTTCCCATCACTCTGGTACAAGTTGATCTTGGTCTCATCTGTCCACAGGATGTTGTTGCAGAAGTGTGAAGGCTTTTTTAGATGTTGTTTGGAAATCTCTAATCTGGCCTTCCTGTTTTTGACGCTCACCAATGGTTTACATCTTGTGGTGAACCCTCTGTATTCACTCTGGTGAAGTCTTCTCTTGATTGTTGACTTTGACACACATACACCTACCTCCTGGAGAGTGTTCTTGATCTTGCCAACTGTTGTGAAGGGAGTTTTCTTCACCAGGGAAAATAATTCTTCCGTCATCCACCACAGTTGTTTTCCGTGGTCTTCCGGGTCTTTTGGTGTTGCTGAGCTCACCGGTGCGTTCTTTCTTTTTAAGGATGTTCCAAACAGTTGATTTGGCCACACCTAATGTTTTTGCTATCTCTCTGATGGGTTTGTTTTGTTTTTTCAGCCTAATTATGGCTTGCTTCACTGATAGTGACAGCTCTTTGGATCTCATATTGAGAGTTGACAGCAACAGATTCCAAATGCAAATAGCACACTTGAAATGAACTCTGGACCTTTTATCTGCTCCTTGTAAATGGGATAATGAGGGAATAACACACACCTGGCCATGGAACAGCTGAGCAGCCAATTGTCCCATTACTTTTGGTCCCTTAAAAAGTGGGAGGCACATATACAAACTGTTGTAATTCCTACACTGTTCTCCTGATTTGGATGTAAATGCCCTCAAATTAAAGCTGAAAGACTGCAGTTAAAGCACATCTTGTTCGTTTAATTTCAAATCCATTGTGGTGGTGTATAGAGCCAAAAAGATTAGAATTGTGTCGATGTCCCAATATTTATGGACCTGGCTGTAACTACTGCCGTATCACTGTGGCTGTTACATTTGCCTTTTTAAGCAGTTTTACAGAAAGTCACCTTTTTGATTTCACCATAATCTGTGGGCTGTTGAAGATGTGAAGCAGAGTGACGGACAGAACATACTAAGCGGCTAACCTAGATGGCCAAAGGCTCCAATGCCAGGGCAAAGAGGGAAGTAGATGGGGCAACCCTGAGTCCCCTGCTGCAAAGGAAAAGCCTCCAGAGACCCTACCATTTGTATGTATACGAATGCGGGGCATTCGGTAAAGCATACCTAACCATCTGAGAAACCTAGGCCCAAACCTGCGCCTCCCTTCCCAAAGGTATCCCCACTCAACTGAGTCAAACTCCTTCTCAGCATCTAGGGAAGCAATGACTCTTGTTCCCCCATTAGCATGAGTGGTAGATAAATTGAGAAGGAGGTGTCTGATTGATGTTGGTGTCCTTCCCAGGCATTAATCCAGTCTGATCAACATTGATAAAGTCACCCAGGACCCTTGACAATCGGTTGGCAAGATTTTTGGCCAAAATCTTCACGTCGACATTAAGCAAAGAGATTGGCCTATAGGA
This sequence comes from Glandirana rugosa, assembly GCA_018402905.1. NCBI lineage: Eukaryota > Metazoa > Chordata > Amphibia > Anura > Ranidae > Glandirana > Glandirana rugosa. Next base: position 636,160 of record BLSH010536202.1, on the reverse strand, counting down.
GGCAGAATCTTAAGGGTCCTTGCCTGATGTGGGCACCAACGCAATACAGGTGGTCCCCTAGTTACAAACATCCGACTTACAAATGACTCCTACTTACAAACGGAGAGAGACAACAGGAAGCGAGAGGAAATCTACCTCTAGGTAGGGAAATTCACTCCTGTAAGACTTATTATGGTAAAAAGGTGTCTCCACTGATGCTTTATCACCAAGGCTTGTTTCCACAACAACCCAAAATTTTCAAAATCCAATTGTCATTGGGACAGAAAGTGAGGTGAAATCATCTGAGGGGGCTCAGACAGCAAAATAAACACTACAAGGGTACTGACCCTCCCCTATGCTATCCAAAAAGCTTCATTTTTATACTGGAGATGCACTTAAAAAATGTACCTGTTCCGACTTACAAACAAATTTGACTTAAGAACAAGCCTACAGACCTTATCTTGTTTGTAACCCCGGGACTGCCTATAACTGGCTTCAGATATAGACTCCGTCAGGGAATCTGGGGAGGAAAACTGGGCAAACCGGAAAGTGAGCCTAGGTGCTAATAATTCCTAATAAAGTAAAATTCCGCAGAGATCCCGTCAGTCCCAGAGGCCTTACTGGGCTGGATTTGGGCTATAGCTTCCTGTAAATCCTCAAGGAATATATCCCAATCTAAATTAGCACTAGCGTCAGGGTCAGGAGTGGGAAGGCCAATCTGGTTGAGGTAAGCACAAAAATTAGAGAGGTCATAGTCTACGCGAGTAAAATATAGTGACTGGTAGTATTGCAAGAATCCGTGTTTGATATTGTCAGGGGCTGTAAGCAGACTGCCATCTATGTCCCTAATCCTACCAATATGAGTAGCTGAGAATTTCCTCCGGTCAACCAGGCCAACAGCCTGCCATTTTTATCACCATGCTCAAACACCTATGGGGCTGTGTAAAGAATAGATTTACGGGTTAGTTCAACACGAAGTAACCCCACCTCCCTTGGGGTATGCTGCCAAAGCTGCATAATAGGCAGGTAGTAGGGCCACATACGCGGCCTCCATCTGTTTTGAGGTCTGGCTCCAACTCCTCCAGAGAGCGCACAGAATTCTTTTTAACCATAGTTATACGAGACATACAGTATATTCTCCATGGAGCCAAGTCTTGAATGCTTCCCACACAACCAGCGGACTGACAGTGTCCTCATTATTTAACCATTACTGGCCTAAAACCTCAGACATAGCATCCTGAATTTTCTGATCCACAACCCAGTGCCTGGACAGCCTCCACAACCCCTGACCCTGAGATAGGCTCAGCAACAGACTAACTGGTAAGGGGGCATGATCTGAAATACCCCTGGGAAGAATAGCCATGGAGTATACCTGCTGCAGGACATCATGGGTAGCAAATGCTAATGCTAATGTCTATATAGGAGAGGTAAATTCTTTACAAAAGGGATTAAAGTGACACCAAATCTCAGTTAATGCAAAGGTAGATGCCCACTGTGGAAGGCCAAAAGACCATCTAGAAGTGGAGCGAAGCCTGTCCAGAGCAGGGCACAGAACCAGGTTGAAGATCACCCAACATCAGCACATTGGGCGCTCTATATTGTAGTACGATCTGCATAATTATGTACAATAGAGTAACCTCTACTGGAGGAGGCAAGTAAAGGCCAACCATCACATATAAAGTAGAGGCAATCGGGGCATGAAGGATGACATATCTGATGGGTTTTACTTCCTCTTTTTCTCCCTGCAAAGTAAAAACATAATGGGCTAGTATGCATCGAAGCCAACGCTGTCCCAGCTGGAGGCCGCATCCATGTCTTCCTTCTGGGGCCGCGGACTCCGGCTCTGTGACTGGTCAGTGTCGTGCGACGTCACTCCCGCGCATGCACGTGGGAGTCACCAGTCACGGCACTTGCTAGTGAAGAGGGCTGTTTCTTAACAGCGCATGCGCTGTTGCGCAGTACAAGGTCAAATGTCTCCTAAACAGCGCGCGTTTAGGAGATATTTACAGTACCTATAGGTAAGCGTTATTATAGGCTTACCTATAGGTACAAGTTTTAAATTTAGATTTACAACCACTTTAACCACTTGCTAACCGGCGACAAAGTGGCTCGATATCGCAAACCGCCGTCATACGTTCGGGGGGGGGCCAGGGAGCGGGTGCGGCGGACTCGATCGCCGCCGACTACCCGCAATGCCCCCCCCGCTCTGAAAGAACGGAGGTCTGTGTAAGTAAACACGGACCTCCGTTCTGTGAGAGGAGGAAGGGCTGTGATCACAGCCTTCCTCTACATGGAAGCTGTGATCACTTCCCTTCCCCTGCTAGGGCAGCCCACACACAATTAGAACACGCCCAGGGAACACAGTTAACCCTTAGAGCGCCCCCTGCAGGTTAACCCCTTCACTGCCAATGGCATTTACACAGTAATCAGTGCATTTTTATAGCACTGATCGCTGTATAAATGCCAATGGTCCCAAAAAAGTGTCAAAATGGTCCGACATGTCTGCCCCAATATCACAGTACCGCTAAAAATCGCAGATCGCCACCATTACTAGTAAAAAATAAAAAATAAATACCCCAGAAATGAATTCTCCTCATCCGTAAACGCGGCCAATTTTGCGCAAACCAATCAATAAACGGCAATTGTGATTTTTTTTTTTTATCACAAATATGAGGAAGAATATAAATCGGCCACAACCAATGAAAAAAAATGTTTTTTTTGTATTTTTTTTTTTGGATTTGTATTTTAGCAAAATGTAAGAAATTTGTTTTTTTTTTTTGCAAAATTGTCGCTCTTCTTATGTTTATAGCGGCGATCAGAAATGACGCAGTGATGATCAAATCCCACCAAAAGAAAGCTCTATTTGTGGGAAAAAAAGGACACAAATTTCGTTTGGGTACAACGTTGCACGACCGCGCAATTGTCAGTTAAAGCGACGCAGTGTCGAATCGCAAAAAGTGCTCTGGTCCTAAAGTGTGCAATCCTTCCAGGGCTGAAGTGGTTAACAGCTGAATTATGTCCGCAGACATTCCTTGATAGAATTGAGAACTTAACAATACTGTGAGAATTGAAATATATAAAGGAGGGCAACCATAAAAAAACAAACATCACTGCAACCCAAGGGTTAATCGCCTCCCAGAGCGCAGACCAGTTACTGCCCCACACAGTACCACATTTCCGTGCAATCGTTAAATTATAGATGGTAAAGGCCATGCCAGGTAATAAAGCAGAGTAAAAAAAAAAAGCAGGACAAATAAAAAAAACAATGGCGTCAACAACGGCTGACCACCCCTCCCCCTACCCCGCATAAACCACAAACTGGGTAAATGCTTGGATAGTGGATACCAAAACTAGCCTTGTAGAAGCAATACCTGGAGGCATGAACCAACAGTGGAAAATTCAGGGCCCCTCCACTATGGACCAAACTATGAATATCAATCAGTACCCTGGCAAATGAGGGCAAATGAGAAAAGCAAAGGGCAACAAGCACATTCACCTTAGCGGTGGTAGAGTCTCCAACCAGGTTGCAGCATCTTTAGGCATAGTAAAGAAGCACACCGTGTCTCTATTTACTACCCGCAGATTAGCCAGGAATTGGATACTATACTTGACCTAGTCAAACAACCTGCACAATTTCTGGGTCTCCACTGAGTAATCTGGGAAAAGCAGAAATCTTCTATGTTGGTAGGAGAGCTCCTCAACTGTGTGTGTGGTCCTCAGGATCTCATCCCGATCTCTGATGTTTAGCAGCCACGGTATGAGTGTACGAGAGGGCCCCCGCTTGAGGCGGCATACAATGTGCTCGCTCCACAGTAAAATGGTGGGAGAGTTGGGCAGAAGGCTGCAGGGACCCCAGGAGCTCCTCCATAAATAGTTGGGGTCTTGCCCTCCGCTCCCTTGACAGCCCCACAATATGAAGGTTGTTCTGACTGCTGCAGTTTTCAGCATCTTCAGCCTGGTACTCCAGAGCTTTTAGTTTAGTTTAATTTTCAACGTGCGGATAGCTGTTGCATGCTCCGCCGTGGCCATGTGCAGGATGCCGACGCTCCCAGGCGAAGAGGGAGCAGCATCCTCCACGGGATCCATTTGGGAACCAGAGCTGGTTAAAGTGATTGTAAAGGTTGATATATATATTGTGGTAGTGTGGTACCCCACTAGGAGCAAGACGCAGGATTCTCAACCTGGCAGGTTGAGGGGCCCCAGGGGATTTGCGCAATTGAGAGGAAACTGGCTTTTCAGTTTCCTCATTTCGTAAAAAAGTCAGTTTCTGGACCTGGAGCCTGGGGATTTCTTAAAGATCCTGGTGGGAAGAAATCCCCAGTCCTGAGTCCAGGATTTGGGTTGAGCCAGGACACTGATTATCCAGATGGGTGGGGGCCTGATAAGAGGAGTCAGGACAGGGTTCTGGGTCACACACATTGGGAGACTGCTCCAGAGAGGGAGACAGGCATTCTCCAGGGTTCTAAGGCTGCAGGAGGAAGTCTTGGGATCCACATCTGCGAGGAGGCAGGTGTGACCCACGATCACGCAGTAACGGATTGCTTATAAGCCAGGAGGGCTAGGATGTTTATAGCCTAGGAGAGCTACTGAAGGTTTGTGTTTGTGCAGTGATGGTGGAACCCCCTGTGCGGGAAACCCTTTTGATTGAACTTTCTTTTAAATAAACATAGGCTATCATGCCCACAAACAGAGATCCTGGCTGTCTCACGAGATTTTTTGTAAATTTAACACTGTATACTTATAGCCAGGTGGACTACAGAACTGTGGAAGAGGAGACAATTTCCCTCTTTACAATCGGTTTACTTTCACTTCTGCTGTTATGCTGAATATTGTGTTGCACTATCCACTCCAGTCAGCACAAGAACAACTAAGCCTATGAATTTCTATGCAGAACACTGAGGATCATGGGATTTGAAGTCCAGTAAGTAAGCTATATTGTGGAGCTTATGGACTATATTTCCCAAGAGACACTAGGGCACAGAGAAGGAGTGGAGCTGCTTTTCCGAGACTGTTAGCTAGGCTCTGTCTCTCTTGGTACAGAGGGAACTGATGAGGCCAGAGGACAACTGAGGCAGTGCAGCACAGACTGCAGCAAACTCTGCACGATTGCAGCAGAAACACCAGAACATCCTCTCACCCCCTTTTTCCAACTGCTTACTCTCCAGAGCCATTTTATGGAGAGACTGAGAGGGCCACTCTTTCTACAGTGAGAGTTCAAGGACAGGGGCTAGTGAGAGGGCAATGCACACACTGCTAGAAGAGATTGAGTTACTATAAGCAGAATATTAAGTATATTGCACCTGTGCTACAATTTTACTGCACCTATACTGCAGTGTGTTTATCAACTGTCATTAAGTGCACCAACACTTCTTTAAAAGGGTCCCAACAGTAGCTGGTGGTAGAACCGCATAAAGGACTGCTCCTCCCAAAAAAAATCCTGCAAGTCCCCTTTGTTCCCACCTCCTTCATTTCTATGGACAGTGCACATCCAGTCAGTCTAGGCCTAGCATGGGAGCCATTAATGCACTTTGACATTATAGTTCCTGTGTTCGGTAAATGAACCTTCAGTACTGCTCACTGCTGCTTTAGGTGACCTTGCTAATGTTTAGTTGTGCAATTCATTTTGGATGTATCTGAATTAAATGGTAACCAATTTTGTTGAAATTCATTTAACCACTTGCCGACCGCCGATCGGCATCTGACGGCGGCAAAGTGGCTCGTTCCCGCAAAACGCCGTCATACGACGGCAGCTGCGGGAATGAGTTTAGTGAGCGTGCGCCGCCGGAGGCGCGCCCGCGCACTCACTGTGTTCGGGGAGGGCCAGGGAGCGGGTGCGGCGGCTTCGATTGCCGCCGGCTACCCGCGATGCCCCCCCCCGAGCGGAGGAACGGAGGTCCGTGTATGTGAACACGGACCTCCGCTCTGTGTGAAGGGGGAAGGGCTGTGATCACAGCCTTCCTGTATACGAAGGCTGTGACCAAGGCGAGCCCCCCCCCGTAGCGCCCATCGGCCGCCGTTAGCTTCGGCGGCGTGGGCGAGGGACCGGGAGGGGCTTGTGTCACTCACGCGCCCGCGCGGAGGCCGCCGCGTGCGAGTGATTTGAGTAAGGGCGTCGACGGCAGCATACTGCCGCAAAACGCCCTTGCTCGGTGAAACGGCGGCAGTCTACGGCTAGCCGCCAGCCGTTCACCAATTTACTTAAAGTTGTTTTAACCAATGGT
>BLSH010536202.1:604993-629950 GCA_018402905.1 Glandirana rugosa | reverse complement strand
GTAAAAAAAAAAACCCCAAAAATGAATTCTCATCATCCGTAAACGCGACCACTTTTGCGCAAACCAATCAATAAACGCCGATTGCGATTTTTTTTATCGCAAATATGAGGAAGAATATAAATCGGCCAAAAACGGTGAAAAAAAATGTTTTTTTATATTTTTTTTTTATTTGTATTCTAGCAAAAAGTAAGAAATTTGGGTTTTTTTGCAAAATTGTCGCTCTTCTTTTGTTTATAGCGGCGATCAGAAATGACGCAGAGGGGATCAAATACCACCAAAAGAAAGCTCTGTTTGTGGGAAAAAAAGGACGCAAATTTAGTTTGGGTACAACGTCGCACGACCGCGCAATTTTCAGTTAAAGCGACGCAGTGCCGAATCGCAAAAAGGGCTCCGGTCCTAAAGCTGGAAATCCTTCCGGGGCTGAAGTGGTTAATTAAATTTCTTATATTTGTTTTCTAATTCATTCCAAATTTGCTGAAGGATTCAAATTCGGACCAGTCAAAAAATGATCGACCGATTTGAATCCTGTGTGAAGAATAGCTGGTTGTTAAAGCGGAGCTCCGCCCAGAGCTGAAAAAATTAAGTCAGCAGCTACACATACTGTAGCTGTTGTCCTGGAGTCCTGTGATGTTGGCACCCGCCAACAGTGGCGGCTGATGAAATGTTAGGATGGGCGGGCGCCAGACCCCGCCCTTCCTTTTTGATCCCCCTACTTTTCATAAGCCCCGCCCCTTGTGTCAGGAGTATACAGCCCAACATCACCAGATACAGATGGTGTACAGCATCGCCAGATAGGGGTATATACAGCACCACAAATAGCCCAGTGATCTGTAAATACATAGAACCCTATGTACAGTATTTAAAGTGGAGGTCCGCCTGGAAAAAAAAATTAAAAGCCAGCAGCTACACATACAGTAGCTGCTGACTTTAAACAATAAGACACTTACCTTCGGGTCGGGTGCAGCCACGTCCAATGCAGGTAAGGGAACCCGGACGTGTAGCATTACAGCTTCACGCCGGGCGCACTACTGTGCATGCATGAGTCTCTGCTGCGCTCTGCTATTGGCCAGGCGACCAGTAGCAGAGCGAGGATGGAGAAGGCAGCCAGGCTGCTGACGTCAGAGGCCGCAGCCGCCAGCTGGAGCTCCTGGATGTGTGGAAAATACACCTGTCTAAAGACAGGTGTCCTCTTCCCCCTCCGCTCCCCCACAGCCAATTGCCAATACTGGAGTACAATTAATTGAGTGTAATGGATTGCCGCTGGTCTTCAGATTACTATAAAGTCAGTGATCACTGTGAAGTTTCTTTTCAATTCAGTGAAGTTGCTAACCTACTTTTTGTGCCATATCCTGAGGATTAGAGGACACAGTTATTTCTTTGGTACTCAACTTCAAAGTAATAAAGCTGGCAGAAGACACGCTGAACTTTAATCGTGGAATTGCTACAACTACAGCTACTTTCCCCCCACTTAGCAGGACTCAGGGCTATTACAGTGGGTACGGAAAGTATTCAGACCCCCTTAAATTTTTCACTCTTTGTTATATTGCAGCCATTTGCTAAAATCATTTAAGTTCATTTTTTCCCCTCATTAATGTACACACAGCACCCCATATTGACAGAAAAACACAGAATTGTTGACATTTGTGCAGATTTATTAAAAAAGAAAAACTGAAATATCACATGGTCCTAAGTATTCAGACCCTTTGCTCAGTATTTAGTAGAATCACCCTTTTGATCTAATACAGCCATGAGTCTTTTTGGGAAAGATGCAACAAGTTTTTCACACCTGGATTTGGGGATACTCTGCCATTCCTCCTTGCAGATCCTCTCCAGTCCTGTCAGGTTGGATGGTGAATGTTGGTGGACAGCCATTTTTAGGTCTCTCCAGAGATGCTTAATTGGGTTTAAGTCAGGGCTCTGGCTGGGCCATTCAAGAACAATCACAGAGTTGTTGTGAAGCCACTCCTTTGTTATTTTAGCTGTGTGCTTAGGGTCATTGTCTTGTTGGAAGATAAACCTTCGACCCAGTCCGAGGTCCTGAGCACTCTGGAGAAGGTTTTCGTCCAGGATATCTCTGTATTTGGCCGCATTCATCTTTCCCTTGATTTCAACCAGTCGTTCTATCCCTGCAGCTGAAAAACACCCCCAAAGCATGATGCTACCACCACCATGCTTCACTGTTGGGACTGTATTGGACAGGTGATGATCAGTGCCTTGTTTTCTCCACACATACCGCTTAGAATTAAGGCCAAAAAGTTCTATCTTGGGCTCATCAGACCAGAGAATCTTATTTCTCACCATCTTGGAGTCCTTCAGGTGTTTTTTTAGCAAACTCCATGCAGCCTTTCATGTGTCTTGCACTGAGGAGAGCCTTCCATCGGGCCACTCTGCCATAAAGCCCCGGCGAGTGGAGGGCTGCAGTAATGGTTGACTTTCTACAACTTTCTCCCATCTCCTGACTGCATCTCTGGAGCTCAGCCACGGTGATCTTTGGGTTCTTCTTTACCTCTCTCACCAAGGCTCTTCTCCCCCAATAGCTCAGTTTAGCCAGACGGCCAGCTCTAGGAAGGTTTCTGGTTGTCCCAAACGTTTTCCATTTAAGGATTATGGAGGCCACTGTGCTCTTAGGAACCTTAAGTGCAGCAGAAATTTTTTTGTAACCTTGGCCAGATCTGTGCCTTGCCACAATGCTGTCTCTGAGCTCTTCAGGCAGTTCCTTTGAGCTCCTGATTCTCATTTGCTCTGACATGCACTGTGAGCTGTAAGGTCTTATATAGAGGGGTGTGTGGCTTTCCTAATCAAGTCCAATCAGTATAATCAAACACAGCTGGACTCAAATGAAGGTGTAGAACCATCTCAAGGATGATCAGAAGAAATGGACAGCACCTGAGTTAAATATATGAGTGTCACAGCAAAGGGTCTGAATACTTAGGACCATGTGATATTTCAGTTTTTCTTTTTTAATAGATCTGCAAAAATGTCAACAATTCTGTGTTTTTCTGTCAATATGGGGTGCTGTGTGTACATTAATGAGGAAAATAAATGAACTTAAATGATTTAACAAATGGCTGCAATATAACAAAGAGTGAAAAATTTAAGGGGGTCTGAATACTTTCCGTACCCACTGTATATATAGTGCCACTGAATTCCCCTAAGAACGCTCTGAAATTGATCAGGAGGATTTAGATAAGTAATACATACTGTTGATTGTAGTTCTACCAGTTTAGCTAAATCCTCAGAGTGGTACTGATTTATTTGTATTCCATTGAGTGGTATCAATTTTGCCTCTAGTTCACCAACTTCTAAATATTCTAATCATTATCTGTTATTGATTCATCCTAAGCAATATATCTTTATAGTATTTATAGGTTTACACTTTGGTAATTTTGACTAAACTCAATTGGAGGAAATCCAGTGTTGCCATTAATTTTACTACTGGTGAACAGCAGGGAGCAGTGATTCACACTTGCTTTTGCTGTCTCCTTCTTATTCTTTAAAGTTTCTAGGGCAAGTTGATGTGTTAAGCCTTTATAAGTGTGATTTTAAAGTGAACTTTGGTCTTTAACCTTTGAGATACATCTTCTGTTTAATCTGGAGTTTTTACTTCAATATAAAGAGAGAGTTAAGTAAATGCTTTAAACTCATACCTCTTCTGTGGTCTCTTTCACGAAAGTGTGTCAAATTTAACAAAAACATTATAGCATGAGTGAACTCAGAGTGCAAGGGGTGGTGGAGGGCTCTTGGAGTCAGGGAGGCGAAGGGGGAGTGGAATTTTCAAGCGACCCTTAAGGGGGCAACGCTACATATATTATATTATATTCAAAATAGTGATAATCATCACAAGCACAGTTAATAACAAACAGGTAGCCATACAAATATTTTACACAGCTAAAATCTGGAGCATTCAGTTGGTCTCACGGTAGGAGGCCGAACCACAAGCAATTACACAGAGAATCCCAACATGTTTCGGAATATAATAAATTCCTCAATTCCTCAAAGATGCTCAAAGTAGGCTGTGTTTTTAGAGTATAGCTATTTCACATCATATGCACAAATTGGTCCCTCCATCCTTGCAGTGTGCCCCATCATATCTTTAGCTCTTAAAATAGGTTGGAATATCCTAAGTATAGGTCGGGTAGTATCCCCCCACACAAGCAAGGTATAGAGCAGGATGTGGGGAGGAGAAAATGCTGCCGCCAGCTAAGCGCTCAAGAGGATTGCAGAAAATGCAAACAGCCGAGTAGCAAACCTCCACCTGATGTGACTGGGTCTTAATGGACTGTGGGGATGCCAAATTGTCCATATTTTACTGCTAGTAAAATATGTAAATGCTTTAACCCCTTCGGGCCTAAGGGTAAAAAAAATCTTAATGCCTATGTCCAATTTTGTAACTTTGACATGTGTTAGTAAAACCGTACATATCATAACTACTTTGCGCATCCAGATGGATTATACCTTGTTTTTTTCAGGACAAATTGGGCTTTCATTTGGTGGTAAATAGTAATGGATATCATCATCTGATAATTTTTTTTATTTTCTTTTTTGTGTTTTTTTTTTTTTTTTTGTTATCGAAGGAAATCTGGCCCAAATAGTAAAAAAAAAAAAAAAATCTTTTTTTTTTAAATTTAACTGTATATTTCTTACTACTACCATAACCTACCACCAAAGAACAGCACAAAATAAAATTCTCCTGCTCCTGATGATCACAGCGATACCACATATGTGTATGTTGTTGTTGTTTGTAACCGTAGTGCAATCTATAAACAATAGTGCACATTTTTTTTTAATCCTACCTTAAATACACTGACACTGATACTAATTTTACAACAACAACAAAAAAAAGAAGTCCTGTCCAAAAAAATTATTAATCTTGACCTTTGAACCTGACCTTGGCCCAAATAACCCTAGGGCTGACTTAGATCAAACCTTGATCTAGGTATTTATTTTTTTTTCCATTTATTTATTTATTTTTTAATAATTTTTTTTCTAAACACACTTTTTTAAAAATCATCTCTGCAAGAACAGAGATAGATGCAATGTATCGCTCTTGTCCATTTGCAGAGACAGAAGACCCGGGGGTGGGCTTCACAGTGACTGATCACTGTGATAGCCAATCCAGAGGCTATCGCAGCGATCAGGTCACCCGAAATCTGACATTTTGGGTCCAGATCGTTAGAACGGGGCTCGGGGCTCCCGTTGAGGCTCCTGTCTTTGTGCTGGGAGAACTCCCAGCACAAAGGGAGATATGCAAATATGTGGCCCCATGGCAGAAAGCCCAGTCCAGTGAGGCCGCATATTTACCTACGGTCGGCATGAAAGGGTTAATGTCCATTGTCTAGGAACAGGTGCGCTTAGTTTTTGGGAGGAATGATCCGTTTAGCAGTTAAGTTTGAAAAGTAAACACAATGTATAATAAATATAATTTTCGTTATGCTTGCAAACCTATATGATTTTATTTTATGTTCATATTTCTTTCAGATCCATAAAATGGAAGTCCCCTCCAATCGGGTAACTTTTTATTCCACTTCCTTTTCAATGCTATTATCATATCATGCTTAATGGTTAACTTAGATTATAGCATAATATAAAGATTGTGTTTCTGTACATTTCATACCAACCCCTTTGGGCTGCACCGGTACCTAAAGGCAGCAGAGCAGAGATTTGAGGTATTTGTTTAGATTTACATGGATGAGAAATCGTATTTGACGCTTTTGCTAAGCGGAGCTTATATGCATTGAGCACTTTGCATTCGTAACTTTTAGTGTAACTACGTGCTATTTGTAGTTGGCATGTGATATTGGTGATTCAGTCTTTTTTCTGTTACAACTGACACTGCTTACTGAATTTGAATGATAAATTGTTAAAATACCAGATAAATAGAAGAAATGTACATGGCTAAGCTGTCAGGTATTTAGAGACTTACAATGCGGAAGCTGAGTGACATTTTATGAGTGGCTGCAAGAAGGAGCGACACTGCAGGACTTTTTCCTCGGACACTGATAATGAGTAAGACAAGGTAGGTTTATCAGCCGAGCAATGCAGCCTACATTATGCAAATAGCTTTCATAGTGCAGAACACTATAATAGGCGAGAGAAGGGGATTATATCAGTGTGACTTTGGTGTTTTGATCAGTCTAGCAACTTTTCTTTAATACTGCATTATATCCCAGACACAACATAACTACTTATTGACTAGCCACTGGCCTCCGCCAAGGGAGGGGCGCCACTCCTAGTAGTGAATGGAATTTGCACGGTTCATTGAAGGCTCACTTCTTTGTTCGTGTATGGGCTATACAAATACGTCACCACGGGCACTCAAAAAATTGGATGCAGAATCTGGAAGTTCAGTGATAGAGTTGTATAGTAATGTTTTTATTTCTGTTGCTTCTATTACTTCTATTATTTCTGATACTGCCGCCACTAGCTCTTGTTATTTCTGCCACTGCCATTTAGACTATCAAGTCTGCAAGGTAAAAATTAACTGTTGATCAAATTTGTGCTGCAAAAAGGATGTGCAAGCTCAAACAAAGTGGCTGCAAAAACTATGGGCCGAATTCATTTAATTGTCAAACAAGGTTAACCAATCAGTGGTTTATTTATTTAATTCATTTCACATTATTGGATGGTCGACTTCACTTCTTTGCACTTTAGGAAATCACAAAATCAGGACCATATCACCCCCCCCAATCCACGGGTTAAAGGGAGAGAGAGGTTTACTAGTCTGGCTGAAAAACTAAAAAACTACACCCTTTAGTAACTCACACCCTTGGTTATAAAGCTGTGAGTCAGTCCCAGGGCTGGGCTCACAGGTAGTTTTATTGTCAGCGTAAAATAGGAAATAGCAGTCACCATGAAATAAATAGTGTTTTTCATGTAAAATATTCCAGTTTTACCGGGTATGACAATCACTTGCTGCTCTCTGTTAAGTCTTAATAGTAATTTTATTGAAATCACCAGTTTCATTTTCATGCCTATTTGGAAATGTCCATGACCTATCATGAAATGCCTTGTCTGCTCACCCAATTGACCATGGAGAAAACTTCTAAAAAAAGTCTACTGTCTAGGCATTACCCTAGTGCAGCAAATATGTGTCTGAAAGCCCCCCAGCACCCCCTAATTACTTACCTGAGCCCCATCTCCCTCCAGCGATGTCCACAAATGTCTAAGCCATCTGGGACACTCCTCCTGATTGGCTGAGACACAGCAGCGGCGCCATTGGCTCCCACGGCTGTCAATCAACTTCAGTTAGCCAATTGGGGGAGAGAGGGGGCAGGGCCGGGTCGGGCTCTGTATCTGAATGGATACACAGAGCTCTGACTCGGGTGCCCCCATAGGAAGCTGCTGGCTGTGGGGAAACTCGATAGGAGGAAGGGGCCAGGAACAGCAAAGAGGGACCCAAGAAGAGGAGGATCTGGGCTGTTCTGTGCAAAACCAACTGCACAGAGGAGGTAAGTATAACAGGTTTGTTGTTTTTATTTTTATTTTTTTTAAAACAAGACTTTACAATCACTTTAAGATGACTAGTCAAAAAATGTTAGGAGCTGCTAAAATCATTCAGGTCCCATTCACACTTGAGTGTATTTTTTTAGAGTATTTGTACAGGAGTTTTTGAACGTTTTTGTGGGTGCCTTGGTGCCTTTACACGCACATGAACTTTAATGGCATCCCAGTTTTAGTCTGTAGGGTTCAGTATTGAGTTGGCCCACCCTTTGCAGCTATAACAGCTTCAACTCTTCTGGGAAGGCTGTCCACAAGGTTTAGGAGTGTGTCCATGGTAATGTATGACCATTCTTCCAGAAGCGCATTTGTGAGGCCATGCAAGGTAAAGTCACAATGTGCTAAAACTAGGCTGTTCCAGCGCTGCAATATCAGCACTGCAGCTGCTTCCATCATCACACGTCTTGCTTCCGGGTTCATGGGCTCCAGCTCTATGACTGGCCGGAGCCACAATGTCACTAACGCGCATGTGCGTGGGAGCCACCATTCACGGCACAGGGCTCTGAAGGAACGCCACGGGTGGCCATTATTTCAGAGCTCATGCACCTGTAATATCACTGGCTGCATGTAATTTAAATTTCTCCTAAATGGTGCATTTAGGAGATATTTACACTACCTATAGGCAAGCCTTATTATGGCGTGTTGACCTCATCCAAAATCTCTGACCAATATGTTTCATCACCAACACCCGTGATTTTCTTAAGGAGATACTATTGGATGACCGTTCTCTCCTCAACAGTTTGTGCAAGGCTTTTCTTACAACATGAGGACAGACAGTACAGTTACAATATAATTCAATACAGGAGGAATTAGAGGGCCCTGCTCATTGGAGCTTACAATCTAAAATGTAACTGCAATTTGCACATTAGTGCAGAAATGTGTGTAGATGACGACACACCAACAGTTCCAGTGGAAGTGGATCCCTATGCTACCTGGAAGATTGCTGGGTTATGCCAGATTTTGGAGAGACAGGCACGATAATTGGACAGCTGTGTGCTGGGCTATTTAATGGTGACCTCACTATGGCTCAGGGCCCCACCCAACAGACAGGAAGTCTGTGCAAGGGAGTCAGGTGGACTCCCATTTCCTCTGCAGGAGTCAGTGTTGGCATGGGGACAGCCAGTGTAACACGAGGCTACGGGAGTTGCTGAGTGTTCAGGTCTTTGGGAAACAGACCTAGGCCTAAAGCAGAAGGCCTTCGCAGGAGAGCTGCATTTACAAGCCAGGAGGGCTGTATATCATTTACTAACCAGGAGACCTGGAAATTGTTTATTTCACCAAACCGCACAAAGCTGGCAGTGAGTAAAGCCAGGAGTCTGAAGTGTGTTTATGCAATGATGTTGGAACCCCCCTGCAAGGGAAGTTTACGATTTATTTGACTTTTTTGTTTCTTTTAATAAAAATGGGCTGCCATGCCCTTAAAAATACCGCTTTGGACTGGCGCACTTACTAAAAACTCACCTACGCATTGAGTCTGATCAACCCCAATCTTACATGTGGTGGAGGATGCGGGCAGAGACGGAAGAATTCCAGGGCCTCGCATACCAAAAACAGTGAGCAGCAAGAGACTGGGTGTTTTGCAGCAATGCTGTGAGGAGCAGCTAATATGAACCCAATGGAGTCTACATGTGAAATTGTGCTGCTTGCAAGTCTTAGAGACAATATGCCAAATGTTTCTGTGTTAAAGGGAACAGTGTTGAAAAGTGTTGTGTGCCTGGCTGCAGAGATTGGGCGGTCAAAACAAAAAGGAAGCAATGTTTGCTGAGATTAGAGACAGAACCCTGTGGCTGGAGGGGTTGTTACCTAAAGAACAAGCCACAGACTGGTGCAAGATGCATTTGGCCACACTGGAGCACTGGGAAAAGGAAAGCAAGCTGTCACTTAGTGCAAGTGAGCAGATGGAAGAAATTCCAAAGAAGAAATTCATGCTGCTAACTTCATATGGCCTATGTTGCTTTCTGAACATGTTGAGGATTTTGTGGCTGAGTTTGCAATGATTGCTTCCTACAGAGAGTGGCCCAAAGGTCTCTGGGTTGAATTGGTGCAGCCTTTTCTGACGGAGGAGTACCAAGGGGTGTACCGCCGGATGGGTCATAACCGAGATGACTACGACAATTGCCTAGAAGCAATCCAATCTAGAGAGCGCTGGAAAAATCCATAGCAACTGGAGAAAATCTGTTTGCAGAAAGTAGGTTCTACAGCAGAGATGTGGCTCAAATCTTGAGTGGATATGGTTGTGCAAGAGGATCTGCTGTTAGCCCTAGCAACAGGAAACCTCTTTGGCCTGCATGGGATGTTGGAGAGTCCAAGAAGGCTGCAATGTTGCCCCCTATCCATGTGGGTGCATTAGCCTGTGAGAAAGCAGCCAAGAAGGGACTACGTCCTCAATTAAAAGGTTCATCACCTGCCAACTGGAAGACTGGTAAGACTGTTCCGATTTCATGTGTGAGAAAAACTGACTGTGACTGTGCACACGGGAGTGGCATTGACCCCCAAGTGGGAGATCCCCTGTTTGTGAGAAAAAGGACTTGCTTTGCTGCAGTGCACTGTTCAGTGGGGAGGCAAGTGTTAAAGTTAAAGCTGATAAGGTGTTACTTAATGAGTTCAAAATTGCTGCTGTGGAACAAGGTTCTGAATGGTATGAGGTAGGGGTGACTGCTAATCAGAGTATGTTATCTCCCCTAGCAACGGTAGATAAGGCCGCAGAGGTGTCCCACAGAAACTCCAGGAAGCACTGTATGTTGGAGCCAGAGGTTGCCCGGAACAACTGTGATGCTGCTATAAAGGATAAGAGGGTACTTGAACCTGTTCATGAGAATTAGTCAAATGCTAAAGCTGAAATGTGTGATAAGGGGTTAATGCGACCTGCTGAAACAGCAGGGTCATATAAAGTTATGAAGCATTGTTACTGCACCATGGTGAAAGTGAGGTATTGCATCCAGATATGTCAGGGGTGACCTCTGAGAAATGTGTGCCATTGCCCCTAGCAACCATGACAGGTGCAACAGTGGTGTTCCAGGAGACCACACAGGAGCTTATGGTGCCTGAGCTTGGAGTTTCCCAGGACAACTGTGTCACTGCCCTGATTGACATATGTGTTTCACAGGAGGTGAAATGTAATGTACTAACGCAGCCTATACAAAGCAGGAATGTGAATATTGATGATGTGTTTAATGTGTGCTGTTGAGCCACTTTGTCCTGGGTCTCCTTGCACAGTTGGGGAGGTGCTGCGTAGTACCTCCTGAGGGGAGTTCGATCAAGGCAGACTGGGATGATATGGACAGATGGATAGTAGCAGCTGTAGAAGTTAGGAATGATAATGAGAAATGTATTTCTAGCAACGCTGATGACGTTCATGATGATGTTGAGGAGTGTGAAACTTACAAGCGCAGTGTTTCAGTTGCTGTTCAGCCCCTTGGTCTGTCTGTGTCTCCTTGGACTGATGTAGTGCAAGAGAGCAAAACCTTTTGGGATGATTGGGCCAAGAGACTAATTGCAATGCTGGATGAAATTTCTGTGGCTAAAGGTGTGGTGGATACCGTTGCTGCTGTGCCAAGAGAGGTGTCTGAGGAACAGTTTAAAGGCCAAGGTATAGGGACTGTTGCAGAGATTAATCCTCTTGTGTCTGAAGGTCCTAGCGAGTGTAAACGCACAGCGGAAATTGTGTTCACCATGCAGTCAGCACGGGAAAAGGTGTATTTTGTGACAGACGTGCTTAATGAAATGCTAACATCATGGAGTGTACAGCCAGTGTATATCTTGCTTTCTTCTACTAATTTTGGGGAACTGGTACCACGGGGTACGAGTGCTTTCAGTGGCAGTTGTGCGTGGAAGGCGCTCAGGGCAACTGCTAGAGGAATCAGAAATGACAGACATGGTGGAAGTCTCTCCGTATGTTGGTGTGATGAGGTGCATTCCTGCCAGTGCGGTCCAAGGTGTGGCTGAGTAGTGGTTGGTACATGGCGCGTGTACGGTCTCACCCGCTAGACCTCATGGGAAGGAAGGGCCCGGAACAGATGCGGCGGTAGTGAGAATGCTGACCATCACTCGCAAAGAGGTGCAGTTTGAGGTACCCCGAAGATGCTCTATGACCGGAAATAACAATGTCTTTAACTATAATAAAGAAGTGTGTAAACCCACGTTATATTTTGTCTCAGTGTGCTGGGTTGCTTCCTACTGAGGTGATGTATGAAAAGCACTCTAGAGCATTGTCTGACAGCTCAGAGGTATTAGTTGAAGTACCAATGGACATAGAAATAGTTAAAGAAACTGGTGTGCAAAAATGTGGCAAAAAATGTTTGTTGCTAGGACAGTCACTATTGGAGTGTTTGACAATGGGGGCGGTGTTAAACTATGGGAAGGTCCCAGGGGGAATAACTGCTTGCCTGTAGGTGGCCCCTCCATAGACACTGTCCTAACAAACCAGGAGACAAAAGGTCCTGGTGACACTGACAATATTAAGTTGAGTAATTTGTTGTTGAAAGTGGCTATTGAGGTTAAACAGAAGGATGTGGTGTTAATCTCTGATGCTTTGGTTGCCAAGGGTAACCACACAGGGGTTGGTGAACCTGAGAAACAGATTATGTCAGTTAGTTTTGCGTCAGGTAGTGAGAGAGGTCAATTCCTGACAGGTGTCATGGAAGTGGGTCCCCAACAGTCCCAGGAGAGTAAGTCTGGGGGAGATAGAAAGGGAGTATCCCGGGGCCAGAAAGTAGAAGGGATAGTAGGATTAGTGGGAGCCCAGGGTTCAGGAAGAAGTGCTGGTGTAAACACATTCGAAAGAAGATGGCAGTATGCTGCAGCTGGGGGAACATGACTGCTAGTTTATTGTCCTTCTGTAGCACCCCCTCTCTCTAGGCCAGGGGTAGGGAACCTGCGGCTCTCCAGCTGTTGCAGAACTACATTTCCCATCATGCTTCTGGGAGAAATTGTATCCATCAGCCTTGCAATGCCTCATGGGAAATGTAGTTCTACAACAGCTGGAGAGCCGCAGGTTCCCTACCCCTGCTCTAGGCTCACATTACTCCCTTCCTCATCCTGGGAAAGCACATCAGAGCCTTCAAATTGCTGTGCATCCTCCATCAGCATGTAAACTACACTATGGTCGAATAATTCTGGTGACTCCTCTGTGCATGATGGTGGGGCTACGGAAGGAGTAACTGTGGACAAGGAGCGGGTGGAATAGGCCACTTTGGCAGCTGCGTTGGAAGACAAACTAGTATGAGCCTGGGTGACAGAGGATGAGGACAGCTTAGTTATCCACTCCACCAATTCTTCTGCATGTTGTGGCTCAAAAACATGGCCAACAGCAGAAAAAAAGGACAAGCATGGCCCGCCTGCAGAGTATGCACCATGTCCTCCACCACCACTTTTCACTGTAGACACACTATACTATACTGTACATATATATTCTTACACTGCCTGAATGGACTCTATATACTATACACTGAATGAGCTGTATATATAGTCTACGCCAAATGCAGCATATTATGTATAATATATATACTTTATACTGTACATATATATTCTTACACTGCCTGCACTGATTGTATATAGGCTACACTAGATCTATATACTTCACTGCCTGTATATACTCTACACTAGATCTATATACTACACTAGATGAATGTTCCAGTCTCCACGTTCACACACTAAACACTGCCGCTGTTCAAACAGCCTTATATAGTGTGGGGTAGAGCTGCACGATTTTGGCCAAAATGAGAATCAAAATTTTTTTGCTTAGAATAAAGATCACGATTCTCTCACAATTCTCGCGGCGTAACATCTTACATATACAAAAATTGTGCTAACAGCACTATATAGGTTTGTTTTTTTTTTTTTGAAAGTGTCATTTTTCTCAAATTGTGTTTGAAAGACAGCTGCGTAAATACCGTGTGACATAAAATTTTGCAACAACCACCATCTTATTCTCTAGGGTATCTGCTAAAAAAAAATATATAATGTTTTGGGGTTCAAAGTCATTTTCTAGCAGAAAATACTGGATTTTTACTTGTAAGCAGCAAATGTGAGAAAAGATTTAGCCTTTAAATGGTTAAACTAAGCTCTTCTATACACAGGAGTTCAATCCTTTGGTCATTTGAAACATAGTATCTTTTTACTTCTTTTATCAACAATGACCTCAGACTTGGCTCTCTGCCCTGACTTGGCAGTCTGCCCAGATAGGAGAGACTCAAGTCACTCCGACTTAGAAAAAAATTCCTGGGGAGACTTCAGCCGACTTGCATTGACTTCTATTACAGTCAAGTCTCGCTGAGTTGCCACGTAAGTCGGACTCCATTAACTGCACTGAAAATCATGGTAATATGTGATGGAGATCGCAGGGGGGTGAATCAAGATTGCGATTTTAATACGATTAATCGTGCAGCTCTAGTGTGGGGCGTGGATGGAGACCCCTGAGCCATGATTGGCCAAAGGCGCCGTGCCTTTTAGCCAGTCATGGCTCTCACAGCAGAGTGTGCTGTAACTGGCCAAAGCATGCTCGCGTGCATGCTTTGGCCAATCGGGGCAGCATTTTGCGCGGTCTAGCAATGCATTATGGGGCGCTCGAATTTGGCGCAAACTCCCCATAATGTTCTAAATTCAGCAACGGCCGAACACCCAATGATCGAGAGCTCATCCCTACTCAGAACCCATTGATATGAATGAGATTGTCTGCATGGGGATGCATAGAGCACCTGCGCATCACTGTGTGGGCAAACTTGACCCTCGCATGGGCATATGCTTAAAGAGGAATTCCAGCCTGTAAAAAAAAAAAAATTAAGTCAGCAGCTACACATACTGTAGCTGTTGACTTTTAATACAAGGACACTTGCCTGTCCAGGTATCCTGCGATGTTGGCACCCCTAGCCATTTCGTTAATCGGCTATGGATGCAGGCACTGGCCTCTTCACTAAGGGAATTGGGAAGTAAAGCCTTGGGACTTCACAGCCTGTTCCCTACAGCGCTGTCTTTTGGGACCTGTGTGTCTCCCAGAAGGCCGCGGGGAGGAAGGAGGGGCCAGAAATTTTGTAGATCCCCGTGCGACGATCTTGGCCCCCCCCCTCCCCAAAAAGTGCCAAATGTGGCATTGGAGGGGGTAGGGTGCGAACAAGCAGACCTTCCCCTTTTTGGGTGGAGCTCCGCTTTACGTACGCCCGTGTCTGTTGGTGTGCCATCACCTATCTGAATTTTTGCACTAGTTGTCAGTGACAAGCTGGACAAGCACCCCTTTAAAGCGGACTGACCTAGAGTGACACCTTTTATGTTCAACTCTGCAATTTGCACCTTTTTGTTCTTTAGCTTATTAAATAATCTTGCATATAAAATGTAAAGGGAAATATAGTTATTATATGATGATTAGAATATTTTAAATGATTGGCTGCAGTTTTCCATATGCCAATATCTTGCTCCCAATCGGAGAGAGCCCTTTCGAATTAAAAAAAAAACAAGTCTGTGTGCTTGAAGGCACTGTGCCTGCATTGTGCAGAATTTGCTGTGCTCAGGTGAATAAAGCTGTCATACCAGAGGCAGGGCTAAGACAACAGATATTTAGGGCGTCACCAGCAACCACAATACTTCTGGGGAAAAAAAAAGAGAGCGAGAGAAAGAAAGGTGTGTCTGGCTTTTCACAGGAGAGTGCTGGATAAGACCTGCCACCTCCTACTCCTCCCCCAGTCTCTGGCTTCAGGCTCTCCCTGATCAGAGGCAAAGAGCTGCACAGCAAACAGGACGGAGCTCTCTGCTTGGTTTTTGTCTATCTTGCACATACAATAGGTTTATTTTGGCTTCACGCTTTTCTGGTTTCCAATTTCTCGCCATACCTGGGAATTCTGGCCTTTGGTTTGGGCAAGCCTACCTGTCTAACTACGGACGCATACGCAACTTCTTCTTTTCTTAGGGCAAATGCTTTGCTAGTCGCTGATCTCAGAACAAAATGAGTATGAACGGGTCCCACACTCGGATCAACACCCTAGGCCGGCTGACCAGAGCAGAATCTGGCCAGGATATTTCCGGCAGGTATGATATGATGAACAACCACAAGATGAGCGTTGGAGGAGGAGGAGGAGGAGGGTTGCCGAAGATGTACTATGCTCAACAAAGTTACAGCGAACAAACCGGAGATAGCTACGGGTGAGAAAAAAATTACAACAAAATTTTGCTTTGCACAAATTGTGTATGAAGTTGCAAATATTTAAAGGGAACGGATCCTCAATTCAGTTTTTTATTTATGTATCTATGTAGTACAAAGGCCTGCCTGATTGCATACAAATTGAAAGTGGTTTAGGTTTGACCTCATATTATATGGTTTTGGTAAATCTAAAGAAAAACTGTACAAGAAGATTGTATAATGTATGGCTAGCCTTACTGCTACTACAACTACTATTACAAATAATAATTCTATAGCACTGTGCTCCCAGGGTTCTCAAGACACGATTGATGCCGCGATCTTTGATAGGAAGGCTTGGTCAGGTGTTGTAAAAAGTGTGGGTGAAAAGATGTGTCTTGAGGAGTCTTAAAAACTTCCATAGAAGGTGCTTCCTGAACAGTGGATGGCAGGGAGTTCCATATTGTGGGTGCCAAATGCATAAGATCCAAAAGATTTTGGGATGAATATGGGCAATTTTCCTTTGAGGAGTAGGCGTGATCTATAAAATTGTATTAAAAGGTGTTAGTTTGGGGGTGGAACAGTGGTGTAGTGGTTAGTACTTTCGCCTAGCAGCAAAAGGGTCGCTGGATTCGAATCCCAACCATGACACCTACCTGCCTGGAGTTTGCATGTTCTCCCTGTGCCTGCGTGAGCTTCCTCTGGGTACTCTGGTTTTCTCCCATGCTGGTAGGTTAATTGGATCCTGTCTAAATTGGCCCTAGAATGTGTATGAATGTCAGTTAGGGAACTTAGATTGTAAGCCCCTTGAGGTTAGGGACTGATGTGAATATACAATGCAAAAGTGCTGCGTAAATTGACTGCGCTATATAAGAACCTGAAATAAAAAAAATAAATGTTTTAAATATCCTGTATCTTTGCAAAGTTGTCATTGCAAAGCACATTTGAGCAGCCATGTTTGCTTGTTGCATTCACAGGCTTCTCTTCCAGCTATGTAGTACAACACATTGGTTGTGTTTTAACTACTCCTTCTCTTGGTGCCAATCTATGGGTCAGCCAGTCCACTGAAAACAATGCACTTCCTAGTTGCTAAATCTCTAACACAACGGTAGCGTGGTTCATGGAGCATGTAGAAAAGTAAATGATGCATTAAAAAAATGACCTAAAGGAAAACTCTGCGATGATGCAAATATGTGCTCACTTTACTTTATTGGCAATGAAAATGTAGTTATTTCACCTTAGATTGTAAGCTCCTTGAATGTAGGGACTGATGTGAATGTACAATGTATATGTAAAGCGCTGCGTAAATTGACGGCGCTATAGAAGTTCCTGAAATAATTATTATAATAATAATTTGCGTGTACTTAGTGTGATGTAGAATATATAAAGGCAGCAATATACTACCAGGGAATGCCATCTCCACAGGGGTAGGGCATTATAATGTAGAAGTTTTGATTTGCATCAAGGAAATGGCTTGCCACCTGTAAACCTCACAATTAACATGCCTAGACGGACAGTGTTGTGTCTGTTTGCTTGTCTATTGTTATGCATATACTATACACATTCTTTTTGAAAAGAAACCTGCACTTTAGAATGAAGGCAGGCATGGTCAAGCATACCCTCTGGCTTCAATACATTCTAAGAAACTGACCCAGAACAAATATGCTGCTCAGTACTGCTTAAGCTGGCCATACATTATACAATTTCTGTGCAATTTCCTTTTAGATTTACCTTCAACTATGTAGTTCAAGGGGCTACCCGATTGGATACAAATTGAAAGTGTTTAGGTTTGACCTTACATTATATGGTTTTTGGTAAATCTAAAGGAAAATTTTACAAGGAAATGTACGGTTCGAATGTCCGCCAGTTCAGAAGGAACCGGCGGAGATTTGAACCGTTAATGGGCAGGCTGAATGTACAAAGTTGATCGCTCAACTTGGGTACAACCAACCTGTCGGATTCTCTTACTATTAGCGCTAGTGGCTGCTCACAGGGGAATCAGCAATTGTCTTCTCCTGGCGGGGAGGGCTTCCCCTGCCGAGAAAAGACCATTGCTGATTCCCCTGTCAGCACTGTCTGTGTTGATGGGGAAATTTTGCAAATTTCTTTCCTGCAACCCATGCAGGAAAGAAATTCGCACTGTGTATGGGCCTGCCTTAGGTCTCCTTCACACAGGAAGTACAATACCCTGTAGGCAAACCCATTCATGTCTATTGGGACATAGTGGCTGCATGTGGACAGCCACTATGCCCCAATATGACATCTGTGTGGGTGCAGATGTGTATCCCTGAACACAGACCGTGCAAGTTCTGTGACACGCACCCATACCCACACAGATGGCAAATTAGGACTGCCTGCACAGGGATGCACAGAACACCTGTGTATTCCCGTCTGGGTAAACATGGCCCTGCAAGGGCATATGGTATAGTATGCCCCGTGTGAACGGGGCCTTATTTTTGCATGCTTGATCAGCATCTTTGAAAATAAAGCCAGAGGTAACAAGGGAAAAAACATTTTCCAGAAGGATTTCAGCATTGGCAGTTTCTTTACTCCTCTTAGTACAAAATTGGTCCAGTGTATGGGTCAGTCATATCCTTTTAAGTCCCCTTTCACACAGGCGTTCCATTCAGGTCTGCCTGTCCGTTTTTCAGGCAGACCTGAATGGACGCCCCATTCTCCTCTGTGGAGCGACGGATGTTAGCGGTGACATGTCCGCTGACACCCGCCGCTCTCCGATCCTTTCCGTGGTCTGTAAAGTCCGACGGATGGAAACCCTATTTTTTCATCCGTCTGGGGATTGGATGACAACAGACAGATGGTCCACAGTGAGCAGAGACAGATCTGTCATTCGTCGTCAGCAGAGCGATCCTTGCTGAGCAGAAAGGAGTCTGTATATGGACAGCCCCATGTGAAAAGGGCCTTAAGTTGTGTTTTGTTACTCTCGAGTCTTGTTAATGTAAATTCTGAAGGGGTTTACAACCTACTGACATTTTAAAGTGGGAGTAAACTCCTATACTGAATTTTACCTATAGGGAAGCCTATAATAGAAGCCCCATCCGGGCCATTCCTTCACAGTCCTGTGCCCTAAACAGCGGCTCCTGCACGCATGTGCAGGAGTGATGTCATCTCCGCTCGGGCCAACTCACACAGCAGGAGTCAGCGAATTCCGAAGAAAGACGAGTGAAGATCGAAGCTCTGTCAGCGGTGACCTCTCATCGGTGGAAGGGCTTTGTTCTAAGGTACGTTTCACATAATGTGGTAGCATGCAATGCATGCTACCACATTATAACTTTGCCTTGCAGGTTAAAAAAAATAAAATAAAAAAATTGCTGGCAGTTTACTACCGCTTTAAATGCAAGGCCTGCAAGTCTGCAGCTGACAGGCTGTCGTCGTTGGCTCAAATTTTTGATTCCTGATGAAAATTCAAGCAGTGGGTGGCCCTGTAGGCATCAACCAGCTTGACAAAACATCAAAAGTATCTGAACCTGCAGTGCTACTGTCTGGATTTTCACCTCACACAAAAGTGAAACCATTTGTGTGCATTGACTGTTCATCCCCTCCCTTCCTGTACACAGGTATATAAACAGGTTCTGCACAGTGCAGCAAATTCTTTTAGATGAGTATTTGCATGTGTATACATCAATGGTCATGCATTTACATGTATGTTACACATGCTCCAGTATAAATGGATTATACACACAGTAGCTGCATACCTACCCATGTACAGGATCATCAGGTGCACAAAAAAAGGTGTACGCTTCTTAAACTGAGAAGTTTTTTTTTTTTGTTTTCATAAACCAGAACACGCCAGAGATCAGCCGTGATCCTGAGGATAACGGCTGATCTGTTTCATAAACGGACACCATATTAACTTGTAGGCTGGATTCTCACTTATGCGATGACAGACATTGCATGTGATTTGCACCACATTGCCACGTCTGTGCGATGCAAATTCAGCCATACAGACTGTATGGCTGAAATCGCATCGCATTTGCACCAAAATGGTGCAGGACCCTTTTTTGGTCCACACTGGAATCACCCATGCGATCCGATTCCTGCACCATTTGACAGTTCCCTCTGTGATTTGATCTGGGGGTTTTATTAACTTTATATTGACACCCCCAGTGATTCGCAGATGTCAATGTTGAACCATTGTGTGATTTAGGTGTGATGTGGAAAATGCACTGGTTCGCAGGGTTTCCCACATCGCACCAGTGTGAACCAGAACGTAGTGGACTTTAAGCCTTCTTTTAAAAAATCTTATTCTTGAATGTCCCTTTGGAAAGTGTATGTAAACTCTTAAGAATATACTTCTTATTTGTTTCCTTTTGGGATTGTTGTTCTACCATTTGAACGTGTACTGTTTTATTTGTTTGACCAAAAATAGCTCTTTATCCAGCCAGAAATCTTGTGAATGATACCTTCTTGTACTCTCTGCCTTTAGACTGTTGTGAGCATTTTTGCTGCTATCTACCTGGACTACAAAACACCTCCTTCTGTTATGGTGCAGAGAAGGGGGTGTTATGTAATCTTAACAAACTTCCTTTTCAAAGGTGACAAAGTTTCTCAGTACAGTTGGCACCCTAGGACAGGAAGTGCGTTACCAGGTTCCACCACATCGAAGAACTGGTAATCAACTTTGATAATCAATTTTTGGTCTTGGGTTTAGATACACCTTATGTACCTTTATGAATAAAGTGGTTTGGTAACTTTTAATGTAAACTTTTCAAGGAGTTGATATGAAAATCTGAATATCGTGACACCAAAAAATGTCTGGGCACGTTTACACTGGTTGGAAAGAGCAGTAAAAACTGGCAGTTAAGCCACGGTTTTACCGCCTCCCTTAACCTGCAAAGGTAGCGGGATGGGGTTCTACACATGCTTCAGCAAAAATGTATACCCCCCCCCCCGTCATGTTTGTTTGGGCAGTACCCAAGTGAATAGGGCTGCACCACAACCACCCTGCAACTGTGTGTAATAAACACAATTTTGGCATGGTGCTGTGGCATTTACAGGGTTAAATCAAGCATTGAGAAGGTGACATATATTGCTTCCTCGTCACCTTTTGTTTGTAGAGCGCTTATATGTACGACGTTATATATTTCTTTCAAAACTGTAGACAAGCTAAAAAATCAAGATACATGTATTTGTAGGTTGTATAGAAAGATCCAAGAACAGTCAGAATTGTTTAAAGTGGAATTCCAGGCACCTCCTAACCTTAAAACTGTCCACCCCCCCCCCCCAATCCTACTCTGACTAACCTGTTTAAGCAAGATCTCTAGACTTGTCTATTTTCAGGCTGTTCCAGTCATGTGATTCAGCTCCCCTGTGTCAGCCATTGGTGCTGCAGGGGAGAGGGAGCAACGACGACAGATGGGCCATTGATGCCTATGGGTGACATCACTACACCCAAGCATTACCAACCATTATTGAGCACTAGATCTCTCCTCTCCTCTGCAGCTGACACGGGAGATCACGTGACTGGACCAGCCTGAAAAAAGGTAAGTATACAGGTCTTTCTTACACAGGTTCTTCAGAATAGGTGTTAGGAAGAGTAGGGGACAGTTTTAAGATAAGTTGGGTGGTGACTTGAATTTCCACTTTAAGCAATGTTTACATATCAGTCTTTTTATGTTCTAGATAGAAAACTGCCAGGACCACTTGAATTTTCAGCAGTTGTGCTCATTTCATTTTACACATAAGGTTTATCACGGACTACACTGCGGGTGGTGACTTGTTTGTTCCCAAGAGTCAACTTGGCAGGGCCAGGTAAAAAGCAATCCCCTTGGCCCCCCCTTCGGTCTAGGTAAAACCAGCAAGTCAGGTCACCACTATTTTGACATCACAAGCCTTATTTTCGAATAGTTGCTAAGCAGACAGAGGAATTTTTATCTTGCTCTAGGCTTCCTCACAGAGTAGATAGTGTGTAGGAGGTTTGGCAGGTTTCCTTTATCTCTCCTTTTCCCACAAGATATGAAGCACTGCTTCACCTATCAGACAAATGTGCAGACTTTGTTGCATATGATTCACAGTAGACAATGTGAAGGACAGGTCTACCTTATGCAGAGAAACCCATGAGTCATGTGTAACAGAATTTTGTTATTCTTTCTCAAGTCTGAGACCTTGGTTTAACACTCTACACATAGTCCAGCAGTGTCATCTTTGGTTGGTTGTTGCACTCTTTTCAATGGAAAGATAGTTACTAGGAGGAAGAGGAGATTTTTAGGTACTCATGTTGAAGTCTATTGAGGCCAAAAACGCGCAAAACTGAGTAACACATGCTTGAATGTGAACATCTAAAATAAAATAACATGGAAATCTGAAGCACTTCTGCAAATGTGCTCCAAATAGCTTAGGTGTGGATGGAGGCTTTGTTGTGGATTGGCCATTGAAGCTATCAGATTGTCCTCTGCTGATATCTGACCCTAGGAGGGCCTGTCTGATTACTAAAATGAGGGAGAAGCTGATTTATTTCCCTCTAACACATGGTTTCTCAACCAGAGTTCCGTGGAACCCTAGGGTTCCTCCAGAGGTTACTAGGGGTTCCTCGAGCAATGGTCAATTTCTATCTCTCAGATAAATACCCACTGACACCATTGATCTTTTTTGCTATCTGTAAGGGGGTATTTTTCCCAATGACCACAAATGTAAGGAGCATTCTTCCCATTGACCATCACACTAATGTATCATGAGTTGTAGATTTTTACTTTTCCGAGACCGGAGAATTATTTCAAGGGTTCCTCGGTGTTGAAAAGGTTGAATAAGGCTGCTCTAATGTGTCAACATGATTATTCTGCACAATAAAGACTGTGTTTTTTTTTTTTTTTTAATCCTGTTTTTTTGGGGTCTTGTATCCTCTGGTTGGATTCTCCCAGATATTTAGTTCTAATTGTGCCAGTGTTGACTTGCAGAGCATGCCATGCATTTGTAGTAGTTCTAGCTTTTACGTTAACTATATCTTGAAGAATATGAAAATTCTTTCCATAGCCATTGTGTTTTGGGCAATATCTTTTTCTTTATCAGCAGAGACTTGGGCAAAAATTTAATAACCATGATAAATAATCTTGCTCAATCGCTTAAGCCACAGACATCCTCTCCACAATAAAGTTTTCATGCCATTCACAAGGAAATAGTTGGATGATAGGTTGTCTTGTGCAACATTTTGTGTGTATGTCTGGAGTAAATCAATAACCATATATCTAAGAATAAAACAAAATCAGGACAGCTCAGAAGCTTTATTGTACTACCAATAATAATCATGATACTAGTGAACTACATGCATTTACATGACTGCTGTAAATGTATAACCCAACTCCAAAGCTTTTTTATATTTTTGGATGGGCTAGAGAATGACTAGAGCCTTAGCAAATTTTGTTGCTGTCTAAACAGCAATTGACGCTGAAAACCTCTTCAATTGGGCCACATATAGAAATAAAAACATGCTCCCTATTCTGTCCAAAAACAATGGTTAGAATGAGGCTTTAAATCTGTTTGGTTGTATATTTCTGTTCTTTGTCAGTTTTTGAATCTATAATCTTCACCCTAATTAAATGGATCTGTAGGCACCGATTTTCATCACTTAAACCACGTTTTGATTGAATGTATTCTGCTTTATACTGTAGAAATAATATGATGTAATTTTGTATACCAAAACATGAAATTTCTTTGCAAAACTGCTGAAAAATATATTTAGTAAAATGGAATTTGGATGTTCCTTGGTAGCAGGTAGGGCAGTTTTTTTTTTCACTTGTTTTACTACACCCCCCAACCCCCCACTGGTTTGGAAGCAATTTAATCTCTGCTTGTTTGGATGATCTTTCCTTCTGAATGTGTTGCTGCTGTTAGGGCGACCTTACATTCCAAGACAGTACTCGCCCTCCCTGCCTCTAACAAAAGAATGTGTCTAAGGCAAAATGGACTGCACTAAATCTCAAGCCACTTTTCTTTTGTCTGTTTTGCAAGCTTTGTGACTATAGGATGCATAGTTGAAAGATTCAGTTTTGAGTTGCAGTAACTGAAAAAGGCAATATTTTCAAGACTTTTGCCACTGCTATAGCAACCACTTTCAGTTTTACGCACAACAATCCTCTAATGTGCTTATTTCAGCACATTGAACTTTAATGTATCACTAACTAACTCTATCGTAATGAAACTGGAATGTGATCTTTGTTCACTGGCTTTTACAGCTTGTGATTTGTTGAGAAATTCCCAGCATGAACAAAACCAAACAAAAAAAAAACATGATCTTGAACCCCAGGTAGCTTTTGAATAAAATGGCATCAATATAAACACGAGTTTACAATACTAATGAAATAAAAATTCCAACTAAGCTAGTGGTGGTTGCAACTAGTGTTGAGCGAACCCGAACTGTAACGTTCGGGTCCGTACCGAACTTTCGGGTGTCCGTGTCCCGAACGTTTGAGAAAAAGTCCGGGTTCGGGTTCTGGTATTTTATCACGCATGTTGAATAGCTGCAGGGCAGCCCATCAACAAGCATTTCACTGGTTTTCCCTAGAAGCCATCACAGCCATGCCTACTAATGGCATGGCTGTGATTGGCCAGTGCATCATGTGACCCAGCCTCTATATGAGGCTGGAGTCACAGTGCTGCATGTCACATGCTCTCAGGTTAGTGTAGGGAGAGGATGCTGCCGGCGCTGTGAGGGACAGATTGCAGATCTAATAACTAGGTAGAGATTACTACTACTGCTGTGAGGGACAGATTTCAGTGATAATAACTAGGTAGAGATTACTACTATTTCTTTGAGGGACAGATTGTAGATCTATAACATCTCATCCTGCATTACAGAACGATCTGATTACAGAACGATCTCTCATCCTGCATTACTGATTACAGAACGATCTGATACTGGACTAGGTAGAGATTACTACTGCTTTGAGGGACAGGTTGCAGATCTAATAACATCTCCCATTTTTCTTCCTTTTGAACCCCTTTAGCACTTTCCAGGACTTTTTTACAGCCATTTTTGTGCCGAAAAGTTTGGGTCCCCATTGACTTCAATGGGGTTCGGGGTCCGGACCCCTGGGTTTGAAAAGCCGTGTTTTTACCGACATTTTTTCAGGACCTTTCACGATTTCCCCAAGTTTTCCTTCTTTTTACCCTCTACAATAATCTAGACGTTGGACAGGGAGTTTCGTCATCATTAGAGATGGATCAGGTCATAGTCTAGCAAGACATTAGTCATTACGTCCTACTCTCTAGCAAGACATTAGTCTAGCAAGACATTACGTCCTACTCTACAATATCTAGATGTTAGACAGGGAGTTTCTTTATCATCATTAGAGATGGATCAATAATAGTGACTTTAGACAGGGAGTGTCGTCATCATCATTAGA